>JANEHK010000451.1:0-26200 GCA_025960845.1 Tachycineta bicolor | reverse complement strand
TTAATCTGTATTATGTGAGGAACCAAACCTTTTCAAAGTTGATAAAGAATGTCATCTTGGTTTTAAAAGAACTTTAATAACAGACTCCAGTTTGTATGGATCTTAGAAATGTCATTTTGAATTCAGAATAATATGATAATGAATCAATTTACACTTATTTTACTAAATAAAACCCTAGGCTCTCCAACACAGATGTAAGGGGTGAAATGACAAAAAACCTGTCAAAACCTCAAGAGCTATGTACCAGTTATAACCAGCAAGCCCTCATTGTGTTAATCTGCAGCTACGTGAACTCATCATCTGTTTTCCAAATAGTTTAAATTCAGAGCTTGATAAAAAGGATGCTGTAATTGAAGATGTTCTCAGCTCTTTTTGTTATCTCTTGGGTTTGGTACCTGTGGCTCTTTTTTTTTTTTTCTTTTTCCAAGATACAAGAACAAGTTAATTAAATGGATCACTGTCCACGATCCATGCATATCATGTACTGCCAACAAGACACAAGAGGGATGACTCTTTGATAAAGGACAAGTTACTCAGTGCACAAGGAGCTAACCTGTGCAGAATTTCTGAGTTCTGAGCTAGAAAACATTGCCTACTAATTAAAACACTTGATTAGTACAGGAGGGAAATAAAGCCCTGTGCATGGTGGGTTTGGGAAGCTAGTTTGAATAAACCAGTCCCTGCAAACAGAATCATAACAATTTTTTTTCTGAGACAAATGAGAAAATCAGGTAAATTAACTCCAGTTTGTCTCTCACTGCAAATAGATGGGAATACAAAAGATTTGCCTTGTCCTCTTTGTCCAAGATTAAGGAGGAGTACAAGTATTTTTTTACACAATGATCCACCTCCTGTGGATCCCGTGGATTCTGCAAGCTAATTCGACTGTAAATGTGAGTGAGAAGGAATGAAATTTTCAGTATACACAGAACATACTCTGGGCACAAACAAAAGACAGCACACAACCTGACCATACCTGAGCAAGGAGGAGCAAACATCTTCAGTATTTCAGAAGGATAACATCCCAAGCACAGTATTATGGGTATTGTGGGATAGGCTCAGGGATCAACTAAAGAAATCTACCGGATTCAGAAAAACAACTAGAGAGTGACAGATGTTTGCCATAACAGCTGTGTCCATACTGCTGCACCAAACACCCCAGGAAACAAAAAATAAATTGGAGCTTTTGTCATGGGTCTGTTTTTAGCACCTGATAATAAGCTCTCTCAATACCCTGCACCGGCTATTAGGGTCCCAGCATATTTAGAATACTATCTGGGGACTAGGAGTATCCAAGAATATCCCAGCAGGGATAAGATTGTGTGAGCACTGGCTCTCCACTTCACCCAGCAGGTTTAGCTCTTTGAAGATCTCTGTCTTTATGTCAAACCCCGTGCACATATGCAGTTTCACAAATGCAAGACTTCTCCTACTCTACAGAACAATTCTTCCTGTATTAGAACACTCAACTGATGAACAGCCATAGCCGAGGATCACTGGGCATTACCCTGGGACCTCCTTCCAGAGAAGGTGAAATTCTGCCTGAGGGCCAGAAAAATGGATGCAATTTTACTCAGCAGTGCAGGTGAAGGCAGTTTGCACCTGACTGGGAGTTCACAGGTGCAGGGCTAGACTCTCCTACAGAGAACCACACCCATAGGATTGATCCTCAGGAGCCCCAGCACTGGGATCCCTGTTCTAGACGTGCAGCACACCTCTGACCTGGATGCATCAGCATGATCCAACAGCCTCTTCCCATGCTGAGACATTCCTCCTCCCTGAACAGAGGTGTTATTTGGGACAACCCCTGGCTTGGACTTAGCCTGCATGTAGAGGTGTTCCTCAGAGTGAGGCCATCACCTTCAAGAGCCCACAGATGCACTGACACAAGTGCTTATCATGACTGTGATTTATTAGCTGCTAAATTTCCTTCGAAGGTGCTTGAAAGATAAACATTCAGCACTGAAAAAGCAGTAGAATCCCTTTTCTCTGTGAGGAATATAGGACTGCAAACCCGTCTTCAGAATTTTTCTGACACAATAGCATACATAAAATTTGGTCACCAGGTATTACTTCTGCTTAGGTTTCAGCTAATTGTCTCTGCACACCTCTGTAGGCGTTTGGGAGGAAGAGTAATCAATGTTTCCTTTGTGCTGGGACTGAGGGAAGGGAATGTTTCTTTGGAGATGTTTGGATTTAATGCCTCCCTAATTGTATTTTGAAAGGTTTATTTGCCACTTGTATGTAGACTGCAGTTGAAGAAAAATACATAAAAGCCACATTTCAGTAGAGAGCTTTTGATATTACAGTGTTCTTAATGCTTTTACATATTTTTTGGTTGATTCGTCTCCCTTAAAGCCAACAATTGCTGCTTTTTAATGAAGACCTTCTACAAATTGTTTGTTAAATCATTCCGTAGTAATTGCTAAGACTGTAATTTCATAGTGAAGGTTTCTGACAACTGAAATGATAATTTAGATGTATACAACTTTGTATGAATCAAGGAACAGAGATTTATGAGATTTCAGCTGTGTATTGAGCTCTGCTTCACCTGTATTAAAGTTCTTAGGCAAAATTCTTCTTTACCTCCCCTTGAAATTAGTAGGGTTTGACTATTTCAGTTAAAATTACAATTAAAGCTCACATGGAAATTCAGTTTAAATGTCTTTAAGTTTGACTTCAAGCTGCCATTGAAGACTGCTGATCTGCGCCAGTTTTCCTTCAAACTACACAAACAGACAATTAAACCTTATTTGAATAATGCTAATTGTTATTTATTTTTAGTAAAGTGTTTACATAGTGCCACTAGCAGAAACATCTTCTATGTCCACAAGTGCCTGATTTTTTATTGCATGTCACCAGCTTTTCTCTTATAAATCAGCCATGACCACCTGACTTCACTGTTTACTCGGTAAAGAACAAGTCTCAAATCCCTAATTTCTGACTAATTGCCTTTGGATCAGATGTTAACAGTCTTTCCACTGACTTTCAGTGGGCTCTGGACCAAGCCATTCATAGAATATTAGGCTTTACATGGTCTGATGTGTCTCTTTCCCAGCCCATCAGCAGAGACTGTAACTACTGATTTGCTTTTTGTATCCCAACCAGAGCAGTTTTTACAGGCTTTTCCCACTGCCTGAGACAGCAGGTTCATTTAACAGCTGAAACACACTTCACATTTCACTAATGCAGCATTTTCCAGGCCTCCATTTTATCAGTCTACAGGCCTATCCTGGTAAATCTTGTGAGAACACGTGCCTGTAGCTTGGCTGACTTGAATTCTGAAGGATCTGGTCATTTATCTCTTCAACTGATTTTGTAATGCTAATTAGGTATAGTCATGGTGACATTTTATTTTGATGCTCAATTGCTTCATTAGCAGAGTTAAAAGCATAGAAGAGAACACTGTTTTGTTAACTGTGCAAAAGTAAACACACAGAAAATATTATGTCCTCTGACTTTTGGGGACAAAGGCAGTTCTTACACACACACACACACACATATATATGTATACACATCTTTGGTAAGAAACACAAAAGAGAAATCAGTCTATGTAACTACATCAGAGAAAGTTCTACTGAAGGAAAAAATCCCTCCTGGTTTGCAGTGCCACTGTGGGGGCTCACAGCTCTATGAACAGCTTAACAGCAGCTGTGAGCAAGCTGATGCCACAGATTCAAAAACTGGGAGGACTGTTTTTCCCATGGTTGAAATTAGAAAATTTAGGCCTAAAGCCCATTTCCTTAAAGTCTATGGCACTTCCTCACTTCATGCTATGAGAACAGGTGCTACAAAATGTTATTTTATGTTTTTAAAGTCTGCTGCCTCTGCTGAAATGACAATACTTCAAGAAGGAATTTGTGCTGGCAGCTGACAGACTGTGAGAAGTCCTGCCCCCTGATCCGCTGCCAAGCTGCCCCCTCTGCACCACATCCCAGTCCCTGCCCAGCCCACTGGCTGCTCCAGAGGGGAGGTGTGCTCCAGTTGCAGAAAAAAACCTGCTCTCCCCTCAGCACTATGCTGCTTCTGCTATGCAGACTTCTGGTTCTCTGGGGAAGAAAACTCTAGACCTGCCTTGGACGAAAAATCAGTAAGATGATGTCAAAAATACCTTTTTCCTTATCTTGTCCATCTGTCTCCTTATACACCTTTGTTTGACCAAGACCACGATTTCAAACTGGATTGGTCCCCACAATAAAGAATATTTTTTTTGTAGAGGGTTTAAAAGCTCAGAAAGAAAAGCTTTCTTAGACTAGCCAGAGTTATCCTGATTCCTGCAGCAAAAGAAGTCTGGCATGCATCCAGGCAATGCTTACATGCAAATCCTAAAAATGCACTGATTCCTGATATTAAAAATCACTATACCACAGGAGTTAGCTTAATTTAAATCTTGATTTAGTTTGTCTTGAAAATTATTTCTTTTATTAGACCAGACTTCATTAGACATGACTTGAGGTCGCTTTCTCTAATGCTACACAAAAATTCTCCAAACTAATCTGAATATGTACAGCTCTCTACAAGGTCAAAGAGGCAATGTAAAATATGAACTTCCAGCTGCTCTTTGAAAGTAGGATCCATTATTTATCTGAATGGCCACTTATAAATGATCCTAAGTAATATTACTTCAAAAACTTCAAGGTGTTCTTTGCTCCAGCAAGAAAAAAAAAATCCAACATTCAAAGTTCGATTGAACTTTTATGAAATGTTCGAAGAACATTTCATACAGATCCAAGAGAGAGAATAGTTTTCCTTTGCCTGAAATTTGCCTTAATAGTTTAAAAAAAGGGCACATGGTCACTTTTGCAAATTGCCCAGGGGGAGCCGTGCTAATTCTCCATGACATTTCTCTAAAATGGCAATACAATTTGGATGGGAGGAAGTGGTGGCCAGGACCATGTCTGTGGCAATCGCTCCCAGGTGCCACAGGATTGTTATCAGTGTCCAAAAAGCCCTTGCAAACATTTGAGCAAAAGCTCACAGGAGCTGCTGTGTGTGGTGGTCTGAATGGACAACTGAAGTGGGCGAGGACTTGCTAGAAGGAGCAGGCTGCCCCACTACAAGCCTTTCTACTCCAGTAAAGAAAACAAAACATAACAGCTGTTCCACTAAGAGCATCTTTTGGGGTTTCTTCTGATTGCCACTATTGGCCTGAATAGCTGGAAAATGGTGTTTAGCAGAATTTAATCCTCCCCTTAAGAAGAAACAGCATCTTACTGAATCAAAGGCCTTCAGCAGACTGTCTAGGAATCTCTGTATAGGAAATAGGGTAAAAAGCTATCCTGTCTTTTCTTCTAAGGGCTGCTAACAAGCAATCGCTAAGTTCCCATATGTGCTGGCTTGAAAGCAAAACCAGCAGGAGATTCCAAGTCAGAAAAAAACAATTTAATAGGAAAAAAGATCACTGACAGAGTCAGAATACAACCTGATAGCTATGGTGGTGGCAGTAGTCCAGATGACCCAGCCCTGTTGAAGCAGTATTCCCATAGAAAGGTCTGGTAATGCCTGTCCTCTGGGAATCCAGTGGGGAAGGCTGCCTGCACTGTCCCAAACCCCAGATTATATCCAGGTGGGAATGCTTGGCTCCTCCCCCTGGGTGGAGCATCTCACAATGGGCTGACATCATTCTATTGAGTCTTGTAATGGGTCCTTGATTGCCCATTAACCAGAGATAGCTCCTGGAGGGAGTTATCCATGAGTCATGCAGCAGGGCATTGATGGCCCATTAACAGAAGATGGTCTGGAGGGAGGGGGCAAGGGAAACACTGCCCAACCTAGTTTCAACATCTCATGTAGATAGTGATAGAATACATACTTTGGGCACATCTTACATTGTAACCTAGGACACCATATGAAGCTCTTTAAAGAATCAGTTCCTTTAACACAACAATCTATTCTGAGTGTGAAAAGTGTGTGCACCTATAATAAGAAGGGATTTGTCCCATGAGAATCAGCAAAGAAAATATGTAAACAATACTAGAATAGATTTGATGGACAAATACCTTTTATTAACCAATAGAATAATTAACAAGAAAGCTATTAACCAATTAGATGTTGCCTTTGAAGTTTGTAAAAACTATATATAAGACAGCATGCGGCCATAATAAAGAGCGTTCTGAGCCTTCTGAAGATGTGTGTCCATGTCTGCCCTAACAACAACATCTCTAGTGCTTTTCTGTAGAGAAGCACCTCACAAGCACTGGTGCTTTGCACATCCTGACTATCAGTCCAAATGGATCCATTTCATGGGAGTTCTGAAGCAGGTAGTCTTGAGTTCTCCCAGTTTTATTTAGGTGATGCACAGGGGAGGAGCTTTTTCTCCCCAGTTTTTGGTTCAGGCAGTTCAAATTTTGACAGCAGCAGAGCCAAAACAGCAGCAGCAGCACTGAAGCAGATATTACAAGTACTCTGGGCTTGCTGAAATTTGTCTCCTTCCCCCTCACACCTGAGGTGTGATAGAGGAAGACTGTTGTTGTAAAGAAAATTTGAAATTTTGGTAAGACACCAGTGCTGCTAGTTTAACTTGAAGAAAACTATTTAAGCAGATACAAGGGCACTCTGTGTGTGTCTGCTAATGGAATAACTCTCATTAGCCTTTTAGGGTGATTACCAACAACCCCAGATCAAAGATATAGGTTTGGTTCTGACCAGGCTGCAGAAATAAGTATGAGTTGGGTTTTTGAGAAATATAAATATGAAGGCTGATTAAAACAAAACCAAAAACACCCCAAACCAAACCAAACCAAAAAAACCCCAACCAAACAGGGTTATAAGGAAGATCCCCAGAAGTGGCATCACAAGATAATAACAGCAAAAAACAACTCTGCCAGCACAGAATGGCACCAGGAAGTGCCAGGGCTAAAAATTACCACTCAACATTGGTAATCTACTGGTCTCCAGGAGGTACAACCTTGAGTATAACAGGATTTACACAGAACAAAGGACAACTACCCAGCGTGTAAAACATACCACAAATGCAGACATAAGGTACAACTGCAAACAAATGAGGAATGGGCAAGTAAATATAGTAGGCTTGCAGGCAGCAATAACAAATAAATAGAAGAGACCAAAAGTGGGAGAAACTCCCCAGATCAGTATAATGCTCCTGCCTTGAGAAATCCTGGAAGACAGATTACTTGCCAGTCACAACCCCCAGCCCCCAAAAACACACTGGCACACGTGCTCTGTCTCTCTAAAGATTTGTGAGCCCAGAGGATGGTCCCAGGGACTCTGACTACATTTTGAACTGTGTTACTGAGAACGAGCAGTGGCACCTGCATAATTCCCCTGCATCATTGGGACCAACAATGTAATTTTGCTACCAATCCTAAGACCCTGATTAGGCTAACAGTGAATTTGCACATAGAAAGGGTTTCTAAAGTTCACATTAACTGAGTGCAATATTTGCTCTGATGCCTTGCTCTTGAGGACCACTGCTAACACAGCACAAGAGCTGACAGGGAATTTGTCAACCAGGACTGTAATTATAATGCATATTACCAAGCATTGCTCTACACTGAGGGCTCCTTGGCACCCCTGCCAGGCTCCTCAGCATAAAGGGCTCTTGAAACAGCACTCCCATCTTTGTTCTGTTTCAGCAGCTTCCACCTTCCCATCAATAAGATGGACATGCCGCAGCATATTGCTGGAAAATCCTGCTTTTTCAGAGGCATGGAGGCTGTGAGTACCTTTTCTGTATGATTTAACTTTTTTCGCACAAGCAAAACAGTGACTGAACAAGAAGAAATTAATTCTGGAAGGAAAAGTAGAATAAAAGGAGAGGGTATGGAGAAGACTGATTCATGCTGTGTTGATAAAAGGAGTATGATCACATTTTACAAAAGCAGCTATTGTCCTTTCTGAGATGTACCTGGTGTATGCACACAGCATTTAATCCCATTATATTATATTCCCCATTAACACCTGCAGCAAGGAATAAAATCTGATGCGGCACTATTTTCACTCACCAGTGCAATTACAGCATGACTTGAAAGTGTTTTAACCTTCCTGAGCATTTGCATTCCCCATACCCTCAGCAGTTCTGTCCCCAAGATGCTTCTTCCTTCTCTACAGTTTCCTTCTTCTTCTGCCTGTCAAAGAAATACCCACAGGGCACCCCTGAAATGATAGATGTGTATGGCAATATACAGCAGGGGAAATTAATCTTGACCCATGCCCCAATCCTCAGAAAGCCAGCACCAGCTCATCATTGCATCCTCCTTTGCAGGGCCTTGCTCCAGGCGTGTTTCACAAGATTAATTTTAGCTACAAGGGCATTTTGCTCTATATTGATTTTGTTGTATGACAGAAAGATGAGAATTAAGCTTGCAAATCCTGATCTTTTAACTCTATTAAATGAGGCCAGGGTAGATTAAGTTAGTAGTTAGTAGTTCATCTTTCTGAGGCTAGGCACTAAAAACATGGGTCTAAGGTGAATTCTTGGGCGTACTTGGGTGGCTTGGCTGAAAACCACGATCAGAATTTAAACAGCTTCAGGTATCTTATTTAATACACCAAGGATTTAATTTGAAAGATGGGAAAATAGGAAAAAATAGTTAAATTTGGCTTTAAGGCCACAGGATGAGTGGGGGGAAAAAAATCAAACAAATACAGTCTGCATGTGATGAATGCAGGCAGGTGACAAAGGGGATGGGCCACTGGAATGTGCTGGCCTGAGGGGATTTGAAATGCCTCTTGCTGCTCACCTGAAGCCCACAATGCTGGCCAGGGTCAGAGGGTCTCATCTTGCATGGGCATCCTCAGCTCGCTGGGTACCTGTCACTAATCAGACAGTGATGGTCCCTTCCTCAGCAGGGGTAAACCCAAATAAACTGGGAGCTGTGAGGTTTACGAGGTCCTCAACTGCAACTTACTACTTTTCAGCACCAGACAGGAATCTGAACTTTTGAAAATGCACCAAAGCCTAGTGGCTTCTATCCACTGCAAATGTTTTCACCACTGCTCCTTACGTTTAATTCCCAATACTGTCTTAAAACATTGTCATTAACAAACAAACAAAAACCTGAAAGACAAGCCACTGTGTAGTTTTGTGGCTATACTTTGAAATTGCTTTTTTCTGAGCATGCAAACCTTTTTTCTGAGCAAGAACAAAATCAGGCAAGATCCTATAATCAGGAGGTGCCCACCCCCCACCCCCAAAGGCAGAAGCATTTTAGTTTCCAATAAAGCGTTATATCAGCAACCCAAAAAAGTGTGACTACACAGAGCCTGTTACCAGGCACACAAGAGAGGAGGAGGAGAAGGAAGAGGAGGAGGAGGTGGAGAAAGAAGGGGCACTGGCTGGCTGTTGAATATAGAAGCTGAGCAATCCAGTTTGAGATTCCTGCCTCATCTCAGTGTGCAAACCCCACTGTAAAATGGGGATAACCCCCTCCACAATGCCCCAGGGGGATACATTACCACCAGGATTCTCACCCAGCGTAAGGCTTACAGAAAGATAAATACTTGACAGCCTTCTACACAGGCACGGATCAGAGACAAAAAGGAAAAAGAAAAAAAAAGGGGGAGGGAGGGATTAAGTAATACATCAAGCCTTTGCCAGAAGCAGAATCTAAAGCCCAAATCTCCACTTCTTTGCTGTGCTAGACACAACTGCCTCAATATATAAAAACCATGGAAAATGACAGCCATTTGTTTTATATGTTGTTAAATAATTTCTGTATTTGTACCATTACACTGCTCTGGTGCACTGGTGTGTCCTTCCAACATCCCACTGAAAATCTCCTCATCATGACCCCACGTCTACATGCATTTTGGTACTGTGATTTCCTCATAAATTTTAAGGGAATAAGCAAGTCACTAATGGTCTACTGTATTCCAAAAGCATCCTGGAGACAGCCATGAAACAAGACCTTGCTGTAGGAGGTATCTCAGAGGGCAGAAAGCGGTTTACAGTCAGTATTATTGGGAGGTTTGGGAGAATGTGTCAAAAACCATCACCCATCCCTGTCTCACTCTTGGATTTATAATGTACAAGATCATCAAATGAGCATTTATAACTTCTACTTGTGACTCAGTCTTCTGGACTCATCTAAATGCCTGACAGAAAATACACAACACCTTCACCTCCCTATTACGCACAAATACTTACACGACTACTGCTACCAGTGGCTTAACTCTGCACCCATCGTAGCCATTTAGACCGAGAGTGAAGTGATTGCACAACATTTGTAAGTCACAATGAAATATGAATCATACATATTAATCCTCCCTTTGAATCATGTTTAGAGTCAGTGGAGCACTGGTAACTGAGGCTTTAAGGAATGTGTCCATCCATAAATAACTCAGCATATTGCTCTTAACAGGAAAGATCTTTGATGGTAGGGAAGTTCAATACACTTGTAGGAAAAAGATAGTCAGAAGGAGATGGACAAATTGTTGAGACATAATTAAATGCCAATTTAACTTCTTTGTAAACAAAGTTCTTCATCCTACCTGTTTATGTAAAATCTTATGTGCACAGATACCTTACATTGCTTGAGGGGAAAGGGAAAAAAATCTGTTGTGGCAGGTGAATAAGGGTTGGCCTTGTTTATGTGAAAATAATAAAAGTAACAGCAACCATTTAATAGCCTGGATGTCAGTGCTGGGAAGAATGTTTTGCAGCATGGCAATTATGAAAAAGACGTACAAAATCTAGTTTTGATACTGGTTGTATCTTCTCTGTTGCAATTCCTTTAAATTTTCACTGCCTCCATATCCACGTATTATGTAGTAATATCTTATAATCTCCATTAAAAATTAATTAACCTCCTCCTTAGAATTATATAGGGTTTGAAAAGCCACTACATTCATTGCAGAACACCATTTATCAAAGCACATTGGGCATTTAGTTAATTTATTAAGAGCTTTAGCATTTGCTTGGGCTGTACATTTCTGTTAGTCAAAAGGCTCCCAAATATTCTTAACCAAATGAATCAATAAACTCTTGTCTGTGCTTGAGCTTCCTACAGATACACAAGATCTCTCTTCCTCATGGCTCAGCTCTCCCCACCCTGATCCATGGGACAATGCCTACAGATGCTATGCTCTCTACAGGTCAGCTTTCTGACCCTGAAGACAGCTAATGAGCTATTCCAGCTGACAAAGAGGCTCTCAGCTCTCAGATGTGAACTCTAAAAGTGTTTTGTTGCACTTCAGCAGCCAGTGGTTGAGTCTGTGGGTCTTCTGGGTGCAGCTGGGGCAAACAGTGTCTTCATTTGCATTGCTGAGAATCTGGAAGCATCAGATATATTAATGGACCTGCCTGTGTAGCCTGTCCTCCTCTACACTTAAAAACTTGTAAGTTAACTTGCAAGTGACATAGAAAGTCTAAAAACACAGCAGCTGTGGCTTCTCTTAAACAGCTCCTCAGTCATCAGCCCACCATCCCTCCGACAGCTTTGCCAGTCCAGTGTTAACCGAGACTAATTAACACAGTCAAGTGTAACACTACCAGGCTAGAAGAAATAATGACATTCATGAATTTAGCAAATGAGACAGAAGTTATGAATTTAAGGATCTGGGAGCAAGTCTTGAGTTATAAAAAACACACTGAGTTAGGTATTCACAAAATTGCTCCAGCGTAATTGTCGGCACGTGGATTGTTTGCAAACAGCTTGTACAAACTACTTAGCGTTAATCATTTGTTCTGTGACATAGTTCATCATGCACTATTTCCGCTCTTTGAGTGGGTGATTGTATCCTCCTGAAGGAGAGGGTAAGGACCAGTGAAAATGAGATGTGCCCTAGGAGTTTAACACAGATAAGTGCCTTCAATAAAATACGGGAGCATCACATCTCACTAATTTCTGCAAGATGCTTGTGTCTCTCCATCCCCATGCAAATAATCCACAATGACTCTGCAGAGTCTGGTGAACCAAAGCCTGGGGACGAGGAATTCACGTCGACTATTTCTGGCACCGCAATTCTTTTTAACACTTCGAACAAGGGGGAGTGTTGCAGAGGAGTATCTAATTCCCCCAGACAACCGGAGAGGAAGGGATGACTGATCACTGCTCCTAAGAGTTTGGCAAGAGCATGCAAACTGCTGTCTCTCTCTGCAAGAAGCTGTACTGCTTCAGGGAGAGAGAACCTCCAGCAAAAACAGTCAAAAAGAAAGTATATTCCCTGAAGACACAGGAATATTGGGATTTTATTTCATTCCGCCTTTCAGTTTTCATTGTTTACATGATGTTAACACTTGAATGCAAGTCTTGGTCAAAGATACAGAATCCTAGAATGGTTTGGGTTGGAAGGGGCCTTACACCCTTGCCAAGGGCAGGGGTACCATCCACTACACCAGCTTGCTACAAGGCCCATCCAGCCTGTCCTTGAACACTTCCAGGGACGGGGAATGTATTAGAATTATTACAACAATGTGCAGAATTATAGTTCCACACACTTCAGTGACCTGGGATGGAAGAAGGTGGAAAATTATAAGCTGAATTGAATTTTGTTGCAATAAAGCTCTGATATCCCAGAAGTGCTCTTTGAGGTATACCTGGAAACAGTCAGCAGCAGTGAGAAGAAAAGCAAGAAAGGGAGACTCACAGAAACCAGAAGCTTCTTCTGCTAAAGGATGTCACAGCATCACGCATTTTCAGTGGCAGCCACATCAGGCCGTCATTGTTTACAGACAGGCAATATGTCATGGGTAATTCTGACATCCCCTGACAACTTTTCATCTTCCAGAGGAGACTTCTGACAAAGCAAAAAAAATATACATCTGGACTTTCTCATGCCTGGACTGGTAGACCAGCAGCTATTCCAGTACTCGGCCCAGGGTATTTTCCTGTGTTTTAACTGTATTGAAGAGGACTGAATTTCCCATTTGTTCAGTGGTCAGACTGCAGACTCATTCCTTCTGCTCTTACTGATAATAATAAGCTATTTTGCTGCTCATTATTTTCCAATGAAATTGTAATAATTTTGTATGACTCTTGGAAGACACACATTTGCTCTCATAGTGCTGGCATAATATGGATCCATAAAAAGATGAATTGCCTAAATTATTCTCAATCACAGTTAGTGAATTGCTTTCTATAGGTTTTTAGGCAAAGTAGGAACTCTCTGGTGAAAATAAGTCAATTTCAGGTAAAATTAAAGGTTAGAGTTGACAGAAGTCTGAAATTTGCTTATGAATATATTTTTAGTATCACAGCAACAAACCACAGATCCAGCAACAAACCACAGATCCTATTGGACTAGTTCCTCATTCAAAGCAAAACAAATACTTTTTTTTTTCTTTCTTTAATGATGTCAGTTGCATCAGAAACAGCACACAGGCACTCATACAACTGAAAAGATTTGCTTCAGCTGTTCTTGTTCTCACATGAACATTCTCCCCTCTTCATGAGCACGTCAGTAATTAAATTACATTAGGACAAATGCTCATAGAAAATGCACAGCAAAACCAAACACTTGGAGTATTTTCAAGTTCCAGGTTCCCTGTATATCTCCAATTCCTGTGTTTATTTGACTGGGGAAAAAAAAAAGGAATCATGGGCTTAGTTAAACAGCCAAAGCAGTATCACAGACTGGTGCTTACTCAAAGCCAGTGAAGTAAAAGGAAGTACTCCCACAGAAGTTTTTGAAGACTATGGGATGCTGCCATTCTTTTGTTCTGGCTTGTTCCAGAAATTTCAGGTGCTTTTCAGGCAGAGAAAGAAAGTATCTGTGATTATCAGATGTATTATTCACTATGAATTCTCACTTCACTTTCCCCTTAAAGTCTAGCTCCAGGGAAGAATGCAAGGGCAGTATGAGAGGCTCAACCAGCTCCCAATCCCTGTCAAACAGAGCATCTTATGCTAATCATGTGGTACTGTTGCATCCCACCACAGGTCTAAATTTGCCACTTACAAACCTGTAAGGGTTGTGAACACCCCAGGAGGACATCGTGGCACAGCTCACTTCCACATAACTGCATGTTACATATTTATATGCACTGTCAAAATGGTGGGAAGATACAAAACTATGTTTCAGTGGAATCCAGCAGGCTGAGCTATTTATAAATAAGTGCCTTATTTTTGGTGCTCTTCAGTGCAGATGAACAGTGAGTGATGAGCAATCTATGTTGCTGATCATTTGTATCACAATAGAACCTCGCAGACTTTTTCTGCAGGGTAAGTTCAGGATCTGTAGTATCCTACAGTGGAAGACAGGACCTCAGAATGAAGACCAGCGGACAGGATGAAGAGAGGATGAAATGAGCATGCCACATAGAAAATGCAAGAGTAGATCGACAACAGAGCATCTGAAAAAAATATTTGAGCATTCCTGGGGATTCTGGACATGAATATCCGAAAGAGACCCACCATCCACCTCTCTCTCAAAAAACAAACTCTCCGTTGTGAAGGAATCCTTTCCCAAGAGTATTCCACACTAAGGGATTTTCAACTCAGACCACAGAAGAAAACATTAAATAAAATATGGCTTAATGAACATGAAATAAAAGTCATTAGAAGGATGACCAGCTCTGAAGAAATCTTAGGGGTATAACTGAAGGGAAAAAGGAGGTTTTAATTAACAAGCTTGTAAGCACCCTGTACTATGGAAATAATTCATGTCTATAAAAAGATGATCATAAGGATGACTGAATAATCATAATTTTGGCTTCCCTGTTGTTATAGTTTCAATTTCTAACTAGGCAGAAACGCCACTCAATGTAGTGGTTTCACGTTCACTAACTTTTGGTGTTGGTACTTACCCTTTTTGTGAGAGAGAGACTAGGAGAAAAACAAAGTAGGTTCAACCTTAAAATTAACAAATAGTTTATTAACATACACTAAAAGAATAGAAAAACAGAAAGTTGGAAAAAAACCAAAATGGAATGAAACTTCAAAAACAGTTTTCCCTCCCCTTACAAACTGTTCACTTTCTTACAAAACTACATAAAGAGACAAAACTTGTCATTTTCTGTCAGTTTCACTATCTGACAACAGTCTTTCATTAATTTATTAGGGGAAGAGTGTCCTTTTGAGTCATGGATCCCACTGACAACTTAGAACAGTTCTCTTGTGGGTTTTAAACTGTCACAAAAGCAACCGCCCAGAGAAACCTGCCTTTGTGACCCTCCCAGGAGCAGTTTCCCAAGCTGCTTATGGGTCATGGGTCTTAGACTTTTGCATACTGGGGTGTCACCTTTTAGAGATGAATAACACAAAAGCAAAGGATTCTTCACTTTAAGGTACAGAGATATCTTCTCACTTCTTCACTGGCACAGGGGGCTTCTCATCTTTATCTCTGTTCAAGCATCTTATAGGATATTACTTAGTACATCACAAACACCTTTCCTTAAATCCACACACAAATTAAAACAATCATCTCCCCAAATGCGTATCTTTCCCATGATTTAAAGGAATGACTTAAATATAGAGTTCATTTTCATGGCTTAAGTAAGAATAGAACAACCAACTCTTTAACTCTCTGTCTTAATAGTCTTTTTACTCTTGCTACTGACTTCATGCTGTTGTTCTTTATGTTTACTGTTTTTCCTTACTCTCTCAGAGAAGGGCCAAGCTCTGGAAGCTTCATGTTGCTAAGAAAGAGTTAAATCTGCTCTGAGAGAAAGAGTCTTTGTCTCTCTCTCTCTCTTGTAGCTCGTAGTCTTAGATGTTCAAGGCTGAGCTGATAAAAGAAGAAAAACTCACGCAGAAACATTAGAGATTGGAGCACTCAGGCAGTCCAGAATCACAAAAAAACCTCAGGCGAGATCATAAATGCCTTCTCAGCCCACCCCTCGGTGTAAATTGGGGTGGCTTTGGTTCAAATGGTGCCCATAGCTCCCATCAAGGGCCCAGAGATTTTTCTCTGCTCCAAGGAAGTTTAAAGAAAGCAGCTGTTACAAAACAGCAACCTCTCCTTCCCTCCCTTCACCGGGAGCCGATGGAATCCGGCCAGGCCTCAGGACAGCTCCCCTCCCCAAAAGGGGGGAGCAGCAGGCCCAGCTCGATGTTACCTGTCTCTCTCTGGCCAAAGGAAGAAGAAAAAGGACTCACCTACAGGAAATTCACGAGGTTTTATATGGTACTTCCCAAAGTCACAGCTAACAATTTCAATGGTCAGAATAGATGTCAATATTCTAACTAACTCTCTGATAGGTCTCTGTCTCTTCTAAAGCAATTCCCAGGTCCTGACCTGAAGAATTATTTTACATTCTTTTATAACTAAAAAACCAAACTGTACTAACCCATGACACCCGTGTTGACTGCTGATGCAAGGTTCCTAACCAGATGCCACAGGAGTATTCTTAACCACACCAGCCTACCCAGGATATGCCTATATTGATACATTGTGATAGGAACTTGTATACAGGTGATTAATGTCTGAGGAAGAAACACTTATGCCATGTTTTACCATCTCCCTGGTAATGAGCTCTGCAGCAGACACCTTTACAGATCATAAAATCACAGGATGATCTGGGTGGGAAGTGACCTTGAAGACCACTGCATTCCAATCCTCTGCCATGGGAAGGGACACCTTCCACCAGACCAGGTGCTCCATCCAACCTGGCCTTCAACACTTCCAGGGGCAGAAGATGAGACATCTGAAATTGTCATGCTTTGAAATTAAAACAAAAAACACCAACGCTTTCTGTTGTAACTACCTGTGTTTGCCTCAAGGCTGTCAGTGGGTATGTATGTCACCTCGGAGCTCTGTAGTTTATCACCTACTACACACAGAATTTAAGCAGAGGAAACCCAGGCACACAAACTCTTCATCTTGTTGCCCTTCCAAGGTAGAGGTACAATCCTCTCTATAGTATTAGCGCACTAAAACAATGTAAATCACAGCTAAAACAATTTCAGTACACTCTCAAAGGAGGGCAGCTTCAAGTAAAGGTCAAATCTGTTTTTCCCACTTTCGATACTTATATTGAAAACAGAAAATTCTTAAAAACAACTCCTTTCTTACAGAAAGAAGTTACATGAGTGAGTCTACACCCTCAGAAAGCAATAATTAATTAAACTTTCACCTAAAATAGCACCAGAAAATTATCTAACTGTGAACTCAATGATACTGACTTTTCATTTGATTTGCAAAATAAAAAGATCTTTTTAAGCCAGTTTGAGTGAGTACACTACTAAAATGAGTGTAATGCAACTGCTTTATCAGTAGCATCACTGGGAGAGGGTGGTGCATAATTCAGCTGCTCTTTCTAGTTATTATTTGCTATGTCTAATAGCTCTTTCTTTGCAACAAATGAAAAGCTTCATTTTTAAAATCTCAGCTGATGCTTGAAGATCTGTCTTGTCTTTTAATTCTGTCTCAAGTTATAAAGTCTTGTAAAATGTTGTATGAACAGCATAGGCAATTGTTTCCTTCACAGTCTTAAAGAAGCTGGGAGTGTGGTAACATGCCTTCAGGGAAATTCTAAGAGTTTAAAATATGCCTGTGCTGAACATTCGTAGATTTTTATAATCCACTCAAATACTTTTCACATTGTAAAGCAGCCTTTTATCATCACAGATAAAAGCAGGTGAAAGAAGAGTAATAAAAATATTGTAGAAAGAAGGGGAAAAAATGGTGGCTGCTTCTTTTGAGCTCCCCAACATTTGAATTTTCCTGTATAATAATAAGAATTGAATTTCCCCATTTACAGTGGTTCAGTAATTACAGTACTGCAATTCACAGCTGATGGTGCACCTGTGTCCACCTCCAATCCTCCACCCCACCGTCTACAGCCTGCAGCCACCCAGGACAAAACATTTCAGGTAAAAGTTAATTATCCAGCACTAACCCTGTACACCAGACCCTTCCAAACTGCTGCCAACTGGAAACCTTCCATCAGCTTCTGAGGGCTCTCCCAGCTCACCATTCCTGCAGCAGGGAGCATCCGAGAGGTTCACCATCATCTCCCCACTCAGTGACAAGGCACTCAGAACTCACAGAGGCACAGGGGTGGCTGCCTGGCATGGGGGTGGCATCTGCTTTCTGCTCATACCAACAGGGTGTTCCTGTGCTCCAGGGGTGCAAGATGCTCAGCAGTGGCTGCATGGACCTACACTGCAGGGAAATGACATACAGAGGTCAGGTCTAAGGGGTGAACATCAAGCATGAACAGAGAGATACCTAGAACTCCATCTGCAGCCAAATCCAAGTCTCAATGCCAGCTGCACACAAACTTTTGGTGGCAATGCCCCACAAGGGCAGCATGTAATGTTACAGTGCCTGTGATATGCCTTCATGGAGCTGTCTGTAATTACCAAGAGCAGTGTTATCAGCTTGCTGTGACAGCTGCAAAGCACTTGGGGCCAGGCTGTGGACTTCTGAGTCACACTGATGAGGAGCCCCTTGAACCAGCAGCTTGGCTTGAGTGTGACTCCATTAATAAATGAATCATCTATCAGTGCTGCCTACTCAAGCTTAAATCCTTCTCCCAATTCTCCTGCTACTCCACCATCTGCACACCCTTTCCTTGTGGTGGTGAGAACCAATTTGGCTGACTGACAGGGTTTTGGGGAAAATGTGGAGTCTTTCAGGGCCAGACCAGAAGCAAACAACAGTCGTTAATGCCCAAAGCTCCAATCCTAAAGTCCCTGTGCCTGAACCTGCTCCCATTTATTAAGAAATCCATTCTGGGTACCTATTGGTATGATGCTGCATGCATCCCAGTAACCTGGTACTCCCAAATCCTAACCAGATGTATGGCCCTGGTTCCCAAAGCATCGTGAGGGACTCTGACCATAATTCTTGGCATGAAGTTTGAAAAAAGGCTTCCATTAGTCACACCCAACCACACCAAGGCCTTACACCCTTTGCAAGACGTCCCTCTGGCAACAGGAATAAACCACTACCTACCTCTGACATAATCCCTGTTCCCAGCACTGCTTCCTAGATGTTGGCCTAATCAGTTTCCTGAGAAGTCTGCAGGGAAGACAATGCATTCTGGGGGTGGCAAAAATGTTTTTTTGGGCAAGCATTACTCACTGAAAATAACTATTCTTAGCCAGGGATCAAGACAGCTCTGTGAATTCAACCCTGATTTGGGCAAGCTATTCTTCTCTGTGCTTCGTGATCCCAGCTCTTTGTCCAGTGCCTTCCTACAAAATTCAGTTCCTAATTTTTATGCTGTTAGAACTACAAAAAGTAAAGACATAGGGAAGGGCACCCCTTCTTTCTCTTCTCATTTCATCTTATTTTCTCCTTCTTTTCCCCTACATCATTGACATGTGATGTTTCTAGTTTCTTGCTTCCTTTTCTTGTTTTCTTCCTCCTTTTTTCTCTGGATACTTTTAGCTTTTCAGAACAAACTCTGCAATGTACAGCTATTTGTATTGCAGTGAAATTTGATGCACACTCATTCCATCAAATTGAGAAGACAAGCCCTCCAACTCTTTAAGAGCCCTTCAGTAAGACCTACAGAAATATGGGTTTTTAGTGGAGTCTTTGTTGGAAGGCAAATTTAGGTTTTTAAAAGAAACTGCTTTTTCCAATTTTCTGTTGATTACAATAAATACAGTAATTCATAGCCATGTTATGGCTGGTTTTCTCTCACATTTAAAAATTAATTGGAAATCAAGGGAGGGAAATAGTAGAACACAATATAAGCATTTTATTTGAGGGCTTAAAACTGTAACTAGGTCCAGCACTGTTGTCATGCACCCCCCACTCCCGAGTGGGTATTTCTATATAAGGAAAAGGATTTCAGCTTACCTGAAACATATATGGAAACCAAACTATAAAGCTCTGTGTCTTTCTCTTTGTAATTGGCTCAGTGCCAAGAGATAAGCACCTGTTGGACCTTGTCACTGTCTTTCAAAGTTTGCACCCTTCCGTATTGGCAATTTGCCCATGGAACCCACCTTGACTATTAAGTACTAAAGGAACTACACAAAGAAACCAAAGAGCTTTTTGGGACTGCCATAACAGCATCAGAATGGTCTCTGCACTGTGTTTGACCTGCTTTTTTCTTTACCTGTATATGTTTATTGTTTTCCTTGTTATTAAACCTTTTATTTTACAAAGCCTGTCCAGGGAAGTTCTCTCGCTATGTGATTTAAGCCATTTCTCTTAAGCCAGCCTGAACAGGGCTGGACCTTGGAAAGTACTAGAAAACTGTACAGCACAGCCTTAAGTCCTAACACTATGTGTTTTCAATATTTCATAGGTTTCAATAGTAAACAATTTATTAAATATATCCTAAATGAGAACTTTTGTTGGTGTTTGAATTAATCACAATAGTATAAGTAGTGTTTGAATTTAATCACAAGAAATAAATTGAATAACACATCACAAGATCCTTTGATGATTTCTAGTTTCTATAGCTCTATTTCCACTGGCTTTCATAGACAAATTCTTGGGGGAAATTATGTTGAATACTCCAACTTACTTTTCTTTGTTAACAATCTGTTCAGTACAGTAACTTATGTACTCATATAGAATCTGACAGCGGGTTGTCTTTAAACTTGTCTATTCTGGCAAAATTATAAGTTTTACTAAGTGGATTAAGCCAAGTATTCTTTGATGTTTCTTCTGATAATGCCTGTTCTTCAGCAAAGTAATAATCAATGATTTAAGGCTGTCATATTTTAATCACTCATCACTGACAGGAGCTTGTGCACTGCATTTTGAAAGACCTAACAGTGAGGAAGACACTGTTTTGTGAACACCCAAAATAGAAAAGAAGAGCCAAACCCAAAATAAACATCATG
This sequence comes from Tachycineta bicolor, assembly GCA_025960845.1. Classification (NCBI taxonomy): domain Eukaryota; kingdom Metazoa; phylum Chordata; class Aves; order Passeriformes; family Hirundinidae; genus Tachycineta; species Tachycineta bicolor. Next base: position 5,546 of record JANEHK010000451.1, on the reverse strand, counting down.
TATGGTACTGAATTTTATGTTAACTCAGCTTTTCTGCATCAAAGAATCAGCATGGGATGAGGAATGAGAAATTCTTCTAACTGGCCAGCTCTGCATTAGTGCTATCCCAGCAGACTTCTATCTCTTTCTGTCTCCAAGGAACTTTAAAATTAAGGAACCAGAAGAGAGAACTGAAGTAAAAACATTCTTACCACTTTCCTGTATTCTGAAAAGGATTTTCTGCAGCTGTGATTAACTGAATCCTCCTTAAAATCTCTAACTGAAATAAAGAAACTAGTTTGGGCTTTTTTCCCCCTTTCTTTGTTCCATGCAAAGATTTTTGATAGAGAAAATATCAGTGAGATTTCTGTCTGAAAGAGAAGCAACTGGGCATTTGTTTGTTCTCAATTTCTGTCCTTGATTCCTCTCAGGGACCCTCTCAGAAACCCTCCCGAAGTACACAAAAAGCAAGTGCCACCACACTGTTTACTCAGTGTGAGGCGAAAAGGGTTGCTGGCCACAGGGGAAGACTGAACATACATTCCTCATCTACACAGAAACTAGTACAAGCTTCCAGCATCTGGACTAAGACAGATTAGCAGTGACAGTTTAAACGACAAGAGCCTGCAACTGAATGTGTGCTGCTCCTCTCCCTGGAAAAGGGAATTACTAAAACTTTTTCCCCGGGCCAATCAAAATCACTTTTCTGCAAAAATTAAATTGTGGCTCCGAGGAGGCAAGAAAAAAGTGTCTCTGGGCATTTAGTTGGACGGAAGCTTTCCCACATTGCCATCCCTTTGCTGTAATTTCTGCCTGCTCTCGCTGGTGCAATGCATAGTCTGTGTCTTGCAGGTCAGTATGACTTCTGAGGACACTGTATTCGCAGTGGTATTCCTATTTCCAAAAAGACCTATAATTCCTCACTCAGGCTGGCCTGATATATATATATATCTATAAATTAGGATGCTGTTAAAAAATATTTAATTCCTTTAAAAACAAATGAAAAAAATAAGTGTTTACAGGCAGTTTCTTTTTACGGCATCTGTTTCTGAGGCTGCGCTTGGTATTTCACTGGAAAATTCAGTTTAACCCGGAACTCTGATTTGGTTAATTTATTCATTTGACTCCTTCTGAAGTCATAGCTGTAATCAGTAGCACTGCAGTTTCAGTTCCTCAAGAAACGAGGTAAAGCACAGACTGGCAGGGACTGATGATTTGCAATTACTTTTATTCTGTTTAGTCGCTCTGAGAAGATTCCTTTTCATGTTCACAGACATCAGAGGTCCTGATTTATCTGAAACCCACAAAAAATACTCCTTTAAATTCAGAGAGCACTGCTGCAAACAAGACCTCCCCTGTATTTCTGATACTATCACCAACAAAATGGATATTACGGATTATTCTTCCCAGACTCTCAGCTCTGAGTTGTACTACTAGAAACAATATCACTGTATTTATGTATGGTTCATGTTCCCTGGATCTTTTCTCTGTTTCATCCATGGGAAAATTATTAATGATGTTGGCAATCTTGAATCAAAAAATAAAGTGCTTCTCTTGATACAAAAATACATAAGATGACAAGCCTTTCCTCAGCGGCATCAGTGCTTGTGAGCTGCTGTCTCCAAAATAATGAGCTGTCAAAGCTTCACTGCAATTTGCATTTGTGTTAGTAGTGAAGAAACCAAATGTTGTTTTTTTATTTTTTTTTTCCCTTGCATAATGACAGTGTTAAATTGTTACTGTTGCTTACTGAGTGTGAAAATTTACTGAAATGACAGAAAAGTGGGAAAAATACACAGCATTTTTTCAGGTCACAACAGCAGTTGGATTTACTTTTACTGTACATTAAATTAAATCATAGATATCAAACTAAAAAGGTGCATCAGAGTTTACCCTGTGTAGCCTCCATTGAAACCAACACACTCCTGAACCTCCAGAATAAACTGTTTCTTGTGAGAGAACAAGTGTAGCACCACACCTTGTGATGGCTCTTGTCTTGTGATTGCTCATGTCATGGGGAAAGACTGTTTGCTCTCTCTCTCGTTCTCTCGTTGTTGTTTTTTTTTTTTTTTTTTTTTTTTTATCCTCAGAGTGGCAGAATTAAATGCGAAATGGATTTTTACATATGCTTGGACAACCACAAAACTTTTGAAAACAGTCTAGGTATTTTACATGACTATAGCTGCCCACCTGTGATGCTGTGGATTTCCTCTCATGTTATATGCCTGAAGTATTACTATCATCAAGTGCCACAGAGACAACAGGCAGTATTATTGAAATTTATTTCAGTTCTGGATCTTTAGTTTCCCTTTCATTCTAAGCATGGCTTTTTGCCATGTTAGAGAAGATTTGCTCCAAGATCAATGTGTTTTTCAATTACAGTGAACATTTGCCTGTTGCAAATTTCTGCATGAAGTAATGACATTAACATTTAGCAGCAGTACAAGACATTGCATGTGTATATTCCTGTCCTGGTGTAGTGTGGAAAATGAGACTTTGCTAGACATTACTACTTTAAGACCACCCTAATAAAAGATTTGAATACTGAGGGAAGCAGTATGAGACAGCATCTAGTGAATACTGGGTTTGTTATGTTTGCCATGGTCTTCACATGCACACTGGGAAAAATGCTCTCCAAGGGCAAACAAGTTTTGGGTCTGCTTCTGTCCCTGCATGGAAGAAAGATACTTGTAGGCACTCCCAAGGGCCTGCTGCAGTGGTTTTGCGGGAGAGAAGATGCTCTGTCCATGCATCAGTAGGAGGGCTGACCCTAGGGGTGCCAATTCAGAAACAGGGTTAGAAATCAATCTTCTTTTCTTCTCTGGAAATCTGCATGCTGGGCATATCAGCAAAAATCTGCCTTGTCTACAATAATGCCATTTACATTTGCCCCCTCCAAGATGGCCAGTCTGTAGAAGAGGCCAATCTGCAGCTCCAGGTCTATAGTGACAGCAAGGTGACATGTCTGGGGCATGCTCATTTCATGTCAGTGCTGGTATGGGACTATGAGCAACACAAAATCCCTGCCTATGATGGAGACTGCAGAGGCCAACAATTCCAGGGACTCCTGGGTCCAGTACACTCTTGGAAATCCTGTAACTCTAGGAGGTATGCAGAGCAAGGCTGCTGTAGCACTGCCTCCAGTGCTAGCCTTAAAATGGTATGTAATAAGTGAAAGTATGAAAAAAAACAGTGCTCAGAAAGAGGTCAGCCCCTCCAAGACAACCTTGAGAGACTAACACACTTGGATTACCGCCTAGCCTTTGAGTAAGACTGAGTTGTTTTTCTACATTCACAGATCCTCTAAAAGTAAGGGGTTTTTTTTAGCTTAGCCTTGAAGGAAAAATGGAGTCTCTTCAGCACAGGTGTAGTGCCAGGCAGTCGTTTCACTATCACTGAAGACAATACCAGTTAAAGTTTGCTTAAGAGGAAAGTTCTGATTTGGACAGACTGATCCACTGGGCTCCCAGCTGACAACAATTTGAAAGTTAAGCAGGAGCTTTGAAGTTTGTGGAAAGCAGCAATGAAATCCAATCCTGTGCTGTGTGTGTTGAACACATCTTGTGAACTCAGGCAGCTTTGGGTGAACTTAGACCCTTCTTTGAGATGAAAGATAAACAAAATAATGCTAACAGCCAGAGCAAGGAAATACTGGGTTCAGGATTTGGCCCTTGGGGAGCTTTGGCTCTTGACTCCAGCGCCCTTGTGGCTGCAGCTGCAAGGCTGGTAGTGTAAAAGCAAACTTGGATGTTGCTGGCACCATCAATAACAGAGTTCAGCAGCACTGATTACCCCTGGGTTTCTGCTTAAATCTAGAGAGACCTGAGTTACATGGGGTTTGCTGAGGGAGATGAATTAAATGGGCTACAAAAGAGTTGGAGTTGGGAGTTTTACAAGGACATAGAGTGATGGGAGGAGGGGCAGCAGCTTCAAAATACCAGAGGGCAGGGTTGGATGGGTTATTGGGAAGAAATTCTTGACTTTGAAGGTGATGAAACCCTAGCACAGGTTGCCCAGAGAAGCTGTGGCTGCCCCATCCCTGGAGGTGCTCAACGCTGTGCTGGATGAGGCTTGGAGCAGCACGGTCTGGTGGAAGGTGTTCCTGCCCATGGCATGGAGTGGAATGAGAGCCTCCTTGTCTGACCCAAACCACTCTGTGACTCAGACCAGCATACAGCCAGGTCTGTGTTACAGACCAGGAGCTACCTAACACAGACTTTTTCTACCTTTTCTGTCACAATTCAAACACACAAAGCCAGAAAAATCCCAACCCACAGAAATCAGATCCAGGCTGTGATTTATGTTTGCTTTTGCAAAGCAAATTTGCCTGGCAGTCTTTTTTTCTGATTACGTTTTGAGACCAAAGTTGAGCTAATTCTTTTTATACAAAACAGTTATTTAATCTGTACTTAAAAGGTAGCTTGTACCATTTTACTTATGACTTCCCTTGCCCAGGCTTTACAGAACAGAGCACTTTCTTCCATCTCTTTTACCTGAAGATGACTCCTAGCATCAAACACACAACTGCAAAATGCTGTACCTATCAGCTATCTCCAAAGTGTGTAACACTAAGTTGCCATTTTCTATGATAGTTTAGCTCCTGATGCTACTTCTACTTCTGTGAGATTTTGTCAGCCACAAAGATTTCAGTTTCTATTTTAGCTAGACAATCAAACAGTCAGGCTGGGCTGCAGTTTCCAGTACTTTAGTTAGGTAACTCGAATTAGCAAAAATCTGATCTAGCACACCGGTACAGAAAATCCTGGCGCTTTAGCTCAGCTTGATGCAAAGTTACACCGAACAACTTCCCTGAGAAGTGTCACCTGGTGCCCAACCTGCAGTACCCATACACAAGCATTAACACCAATAACAAACACTCTGAAAGCCTTTGGGGTTCTTTTGGGATTGCCTTTTTTTTTTTTTTTTTTTTTTTTTTCCTCTTAATAACCATCTCTTGATAATGTAAAGCGTGTCCTGGATCCCCCTTCTGCTCTCGGCCCTACAACTTACAGCAGTGAACGACTTCGAGCTAAAGAACTTCGCTTGTGGCACGGAGCTCTCGCCTCTTTCCGCACAGAGGACGCTTGTCCCCGGCCACCCCGGATCTAAAGCGGAACGGCGTGCCAAGGGAGGGAGGGACCGCAGAGCGATGCCAGCGATGCCGGCGGCCCCGGCGCCCGAGCGCTTCTCCCTCGGTCAGAGTCCTCCCGCCGCGACCCCCGCCCGGCTCCGACGCCCGTCCCGCAGCGTTCCCGCGGCGCTGCCGTGCCCGCCGCTTTTTCCCGTACTCCCAGCGCCTTACCAGGCTCCGCCGGGGGAACTCGCCCAGCACAATGCTGACCACCGGGATGCGCAGCGCCGCCGATATGAAGTCCAGCTCCAGCATCTCCCCACGGCTCTTCGGGAAGGCGAGGATGGCGGAGACCCCCTGCACCACCACGGTGTGGCACAGGCTCTGTAGGAAGGAGACGGGGTCGTTGCTCCAGGAGGCGCTGGCTGAAGAGAAGGGGAAGAGGGGCAGGTCGCCCAGCCCGGCCTCGATCGCCATCACCACCTCCAGGGACAGA
>JANEHK010000450.1:0-26303 GCA_025960845.1 Tachycineta bicolor | reverse complement strand
GCCCATTTCTGTTCATTCCTACCCTGATGAGGATGGATCCTCAGACATTGGGAGATTGCTGATGAATTTGACTACTCCAGAGGCCTCTTCTTTCTTGAGCCCTTCAGTTCAGGAATTCAGTGAGAAAAACACAGAAAAATTTGTTCAAAACATACAAACAAGAAAAGTCCCTGGGAATAATATAAGTTTTCAATTTTTTTGCGTGGTTCATTAGAAAATTTCAGAAGTGTATTCAAAGGGAATACACTATATAGAAAACAATGCAGAGAGAACTGTTTTCCTGTTTCATTTTCCTGTTTGTAGATTGACATCAGCAATGCCCAATTGATATGGACTCCCACCACCTTCTAATGCAGTCTGAATAGATATGAAAATAAAGACCCTTCAGGGCTGACAATCAATCAGACTTTGTCCCCATCCACTCCACACCATTTCCCTCATCCAACCCCTGGCACTCCTGTGGATCAGGAACAGTGTGGGCAGCAGGACCAGGGCAGTGATCCTTCCCCTGTGCTCAGCACTGGTTGGGCAGCACCTCGAGTGCTCTGTCCAGTTCTGGGCCCCCCAGTTTAGGAAGAACAAGGAGGGGCTGGAGTGTGTCCAGAGAAGAACAACAAGGCTGGTGAGGGGTCTGGAACATAAGTCCTGTGAGGAGCAGCTGAGGGACCTGGGTTTGTTTATCCTGCAGAGGAGGAGGCTCAGGGAAGACAAGGTGATGTCAGAACACAGGATGGACTTGATGATGCCCAAGGCCTTTTCCAACCTGGCTGATTCTGTGATTCTCTGAAACCACCCTTGCAGCAGTTGCCGGATGAGCCCTGGGCCTCCTCTCCAGAAGATCCAGCAGCCAAGGTCCCTCAGCTTCTCCTCACAGCCTCAAAGCCCATCCTGTCAGTCCTGCAGAGCCTCTCCAGTGCAGGGGAAACACTGGGCAACTGAATAGCAGAATCAATATCATTTTAGCAGAAGCCGTTTATTGTTTACCTTAAACTCCAGTTATAGATTTGAGCACTACTGTCCACACACACAGAGGTGTCTCTCAATTGGCTAAGCCACTTGTTCACAGGGCAGGCACACATCCTTGAGGACACCTAATTAGTCAAGCGTCCATCATCATGTTGTGTGTCCTCTAAGTTTTGCGTCGTTTGTAAACAGTTTCTCAGGGTCTTGGTTCTTATTTGTAGTCCTGTTGTTCTCTCAGTAGCCTTGAGCAATTCCTGAGGTTTCCTGGGCACGGAACTTCAAGCCCTGTCTTGCAAAACATGATTTAACAAAAAAAAAGTATTCTATTACCATCTGTTAAAACCAGGTTGGCAGGTTGTTTTTTCTCTTCCATGACCCATCTCTCATATCTCTGAGGGGGATCTTCTCTTAATGGGCCAGCTGTGTAAAACCAAATGGGGCAGTGTTCTTTAGCTCTTCCATGACCCATCCTCCCTCCAGGAAGATATCTTCTGTTAATGGGCCATTGAGTCTCACTGCATGACTGATAAAATCTCATCATCCCATTGTGAGATGCTCCACCCAGAGGGAGGAACCAAGCATTCCCATCTGGATATAATGTGAGATTAAAAGTCTCAGGAGCAGCCAGTTTCCACTGGATTCCCAGAGGAAAACCAGACGCATCTACAGCACCACTGGACCTTCAGAGGAAAACTACAGCCTTCTACAAGATCATTGCTTCTACAAAACCACATCTGTCACTCCAGGAAGACTGCAGCTACGATTTGATTGGAGTGCTGGCAGCACCCTGACTACCCAGGTGCCAGGTTGTATTCTGTCTCTCAGTGGTTTTTTTGGTTTGTTTTTTTTTTTACTGCTGCATTTTTAGCTTAGTTTTTGTACTAAAGAACTGTTATTCCTATTCCTATTCCTATATCTTTGCCTGAGAGACCATTAGTTTCAAAATTGTAATTCAGAAGGATGGGGTTTATATTCTCCATTTCAAGAGAGATTTCCCTTGCAGACACCGATCTTACCAAACCAAGACAGGGAACTCGGCACAGATATTCTGGGAGGGGGGATGTCCCTGAATTTCTGGGGCGGGATATTTGGAGAATGAAGGGCTCCAAAGATGAGGGGAAAATGCCCGTTTGGGTGACATTGGTGGTCACAGGGGTGGCTGCTGGAAGAGGCAGCCTCGCGGAGCACAGCCCTGTGTCCTCCAAGACCCCAAGGTGGGCAGCCCAGAGAGGGGAGAGCGTTGTGATTCGTGGGACCCTCAACAGCCTGGAGAGGGGTAGGCAGGGACTCCTTGGACCTCCTGCAAGCCGAAGCAGGGAATAAAGGGTAAAGGGACCCTGGGAAACCAAAATCCCCCTGCATCCCTAAGTGGGGATATGAGATAGGGGGGAACCTTTCAGATTCCTGGGAGTCCCAGCAGCCCGGGGAGGGTAAAACTGCGTAGATAGGCGACCCCCAAAACAAGCATGATCCTCAGCAGCTGGAGGTCAGAGGGGAACCCCTGAACAAGGAGGAGAGACCAGGAATGGGGAATTCCTGGAAGGCATTTTCAGGGCTGAATCTTGGTGTTTGGGAGGTTTCTATGGGCACCAGATGGCTGGTGACTTGCAGAAATGGACTTGGGCAGGGGGACCTTCAAACTCAACGTGCTCATCCCTTGTTGTTCCCCAGGCCGGGATTTCTCATTTCCAAACCTTGGCCAGATGGAGGTGGAGGCCATGAGGAAGAGGAAGATGCCCCAGGACAGGCAAGCAGGTGAGGAGGAAGTCAGTGCCCCTTTCCCCCTCTCTCCTGCTCCATCTCCCAGCCCAGCATGGCCCCCAGCTGCAGGACAACCCCGCTGCCAATGCCGTCCTGCTGGGGAGCATTGGGGGATCTCCTTCCCCTTCCCTCTGGCATGGAGGTAAATCCCATTCTCCCCTTGTCCTTCCTCCCCTAGACAAGGAGCTGAGGATGGAGAGCAGGGAGAACAGATTCCTGTGGCAGAACCTTGTGGAAGAGGCTGTTCTGAGAGGCTCCACAGCACAGAAATCCAATGGGGAAGAAAAGTCCCTGATATCCTACACAACAAGGGGCTCCAAACCCATCCAAGGGTGCATCGAGGAGGAAAGAACCACCCAGTTCCAGGAAGGTGGACAGAACTGCAGGCAGAGCTCGGAGCTGGTGGTCCATGAGCAGTTTTATGATGGAGAAACACCCAGTAAGTGCTTGGAGTATGGGAAGAGCTCCAACTGGAGCTCCCATGTGATGCAGCACCAGATGATCCACGCCAGGGAATGGCCCTATGAGTGTCCTGAGTGTGGAAAGAGGTTTCACAGCAGCTCCACTCTCCTCAAGCACCAGGAGATTCACACGGAGGAGAGGCCCTTCCGCTGCCCCGACTGCAGGAAGGGCTTCAAGCGCAACTCCACCCTCATCACCCACCGGCGCATCCACACTGGGGAGAGGCCCTACGAGTGTGGGCAATGTGGGATGAGCTTCAGCCAGAGCTCCCACTTGATCCGCCACCGGCGCATCCACACTGGGGAGAAGCCCTATGAGTGTCCCCAGTGTGGGAAAAGATTCACTCAGAGCTTTGCCTTGACAAGACACCAACGGAGGCACCAGTAAGGGAAGCCCTAAAAGTGCCCTGACCGTGGGAAGAGCTGCTTTTACTGCTCCAACTCCATCCCCATACAAGGACCCACATTGGACAGAGCCCTGATGACCCAAAGCTAGAGTGATCTGCATTGGGAAGACACTGGTCTGGTTGTCCCTTTGTTTGGTGTTTGCTAATACTCTTTTGATTCATCTTCACCCCTTAGATAAAATTGGAGTAAAAATCAAGAAAGTCATGAAAGGCATCCAAAGCCGAAAGTTTTACTAAGGTTTTGAGGGAATCTGGAATTCAGGGAGCTACTTGACTTGGGAGGATTTGGGGGTTGGGGGGGTATTTGGTGTAGTTGTCTCCATTTCCTGGCACTCAAAGAGATGAGATCTGTTACCTCAAATCCACTCAATGCTTCTGAAAACTACTCAGTCCTACTCTAAAATTACCCACTTCCACAGCCCCTCAGGGAATGATGGGGCTGAAAGGGGATTGGGTGAAGTGGGATGCGAATCAGGAGGGGTTAGGTGGGCATTGGGTGGGGCAAGATGGGTGGGATGGGGTTTGGAAGCATGAAATGGGAGAAATAGGGCTTGGGAAGGGGATCTTGATGTCCAGCAGGGGTGGGATGGGTTGGGGTTGAGGACTTGAGGTGGAGTCTGGAATGAGACATCAGGTGTTTGGGTATCATCAGGGAAGGGGGAGCTCATTATTGGGTGAGTTTTTGGATATTCCAAGTTTCTAAAGAGATTTTGGGGTATCCTACGTTTCTGAGGTGGGTTTTGGCCGATCCCCAGCTCTTGGGTAGTTTCCTGAGAGCTGCTCCATGGAGCCCCATTGTCAGGGGTGGTTGCCTTGGGCACGAGCTCAGAGCTTGTTGGGGGTTAAGTTTTCCTGTGGAATTTTTTCCCCCCCCCCATAAGTTGCTGGGAGACTAAATACTGGTAGTTAAAGGGCTCTCAACCCAGACAAAGGAAGTTGATCACTTAGTTTTAGGGGAGGAAAAAGGCTCCCAGGAGCGGAGGGTGGGGGGTTGTTTTTTTTTTCTCTGGGCTCTTGGTTTTTCCCGGGAGGAGGACGGTCGAGTGACTGGTCCCTGCATAGATTCCACGGTTAACAGAAATGTTCGGTCCTGATAATTCTATCATCTGTTGGAGCTCCCAGGAATTCAGAGTTTTTTTGCTGCCCTGCTGGATTTTGGGTAAGCCCAGGTCCAGCCGCTGCGGGTTCTCAGGCACTGCCCACTTTGCCTGCCAGGACACCCTCTGCCTGCCAAGGACAATCCACCGCTTCCAGCTTCCAGCTTCCAGCCATCAGCACTGGAGTTTCCACCGTTTGCCCCTCGGGGTTCTTAGTTCTGTTTACTATTATTATAATTGCTGTTGTTGTTTGTCTGTCCTGTTATATTTACTAGTAAAGGACTGGTATTTCTTTCCCCATAGCTCTGACAGAAAAGTTTTTTTAAATCTTCCAAATTATAATAACACGGAGGGAAGGATTTGAATTCTCCATTCCTAGAGAGGCCTGCCTCTCCTTAGCAGACACCTGTCTTTTCAAATCAAGACATTGAAAATCAAAAATCAAGATTTTGGTGCCCAACGTGGGACATGAGGGCATTGAGAGGAAAAGGAATAACAGTTCTTAAGTGCCTACATTGTTGTGTACTGGATATCGTGGTCTGGCTTACCCTGGTTCAGGTGCCATGTGGTGGTGGCGGTATTTCTCCCATTTGTGGGCCGTTATCTAAACATGGGCCCTGTAACTAAGGCTACTGTGGCCATCATCCAGTTTGCTATATGGGTTAACCAAGTGAGGAAATTGTGGATTTTTAATTTCCTCTGGAAGGCAGACACATGGATTCAGGGCTATCATACACTAACTGTGTTTCTGGGGTTACTTTAAAAACGGTACCTACTGTGAAGAAATGACACTGGGGGAAATTTTTTCACAACCCTTCACCCAGCTCTTTGGGCCTACCCCACCAGTCTTTGAAGGGTTCAAATCTCTGAATGTTAATGACAGCATACAGTGGCTGGTGTTGCTGGTATGCCTGTTCTGTTTAGCATTTAGAGATAAGGGGATGCTGACCTGGATAACCACCCTGATACCTACCCCAGAGAATAAGGATACTGCCCCACAGCCTGACCCTGCCCCACAGCCTGACCCTGCCCCACAGTCTGACACTGCCCCACAGCCTGCCTCAGGAATAAACCACCCAGATTGGGTGAAGGAGATCCGTGAGATGGGCCAGATGCTGAGGGAGTACCTTTCTCCTGTAGTAGCCTCATTAGCCCCAACTGCTGGGAAACCCTCCCCCTGCCCCGACAAAGGAGAGTCTGATGGTGCAGCAGCAGAACCCACAGATGTCACAACCGTCCAGGTTCCAGCTGAACCACAGGGGCAGCCACAGCCAGCAGCAGTGGCCCCTGTGGAAACAAAGAAGTATAAGGTGAAATCAGAGCATCCAGGCAACAAGGATAAGAAAGGAGGGCCCTCAAAACCCGCGGGGGAGTCAGAGGTTGAGATCATCACTGAGTCCCTGACATATGAAAGTCTCCGTAATCTGCAAAAAGATCTTGCACAGCTGGGAGGTGAGGCTTATACAGCCTGGTTAGTCCGGGTCTGGGACCTTATAGGTACAGGCATGCAATTAGATAGTAATGAGGCAAGGAATCTGGGACCCTTGACCCAGGACTCAGGTGTGAATCAGGTATTCGTAAGGGAGCCAGGGCCCCTTTCCCTTTGGGAGCGGCTTTTAATGAGTGTAAGGGAGAGGTTTGTCCACAGAGACAGAATGTGGGAGCACCATCATAGAATGTGCTGGAAGACCCTTGAGGAAGGGATCCAACAGCTGAGAGAAGTGGCAGTATTGGAAGTACTCTTTGGGAGGGGTGGACAGCATGATAATGACCCCGACAAAGTCAGGTGCACAGGGCAAATGCTGTGGAATCTGGCAACTCTAGGACCATCTCAATACGCCACATTCATTGCAACAATTAATCCTGATAACAACCGAGAGACAGTGGGTTCTGTAGCCAACAAGCTTAGAAATTATGAGTGTATGATCAGTGGCCCAATGCAGGCTCAATTCTCTGCCGTGGCTAAGGAACTCAGGGAGAAGATGGAGGAGGTGACAGAGGAGATAAGGGAGGTGAGAGAGAAGATGAGGAGGAACAGTTCCCATGTGGCACCGGTGCGAGTTACAGGCCCCAGAGTCAGAGCTCAATAGCCCCCAGCTAGAGAGAGAGGGTACACCCCACGAACTGACCTGTGGTTCTTTCTGAGTGACCATGGGGAAGATATGGGAAGGTGGCATGGGAAACCCACTTCTGCCCCGGCAGCACGGGTGCATGAGCTCAAGGAGAGAAACGCAAACCGAGGGGGTTCCACTAAGATGAAGGTAGCCTCAACATCGCATGACCAAGCTGCCAGGTATTATAGAAGTGAGGATATGTCAGATCCCTGTGAAGGAATCTCTACCATGTATGCCCAGGAAGGGGATAATGACCAGTGCTAGAGGGGCCCTGCCTCTAGCCAGGGAGTGGCAGGGAAAAACCAGGTCTATTGGACGGTGTGGATCCGATGGCCTGGCACATCAGAGACACAGAAATATGAAGCTTTGGTTGATACTGGTTCGCAGTGTACACTGATACCATCAGAATATGTGGGGACAGAACCTATTTCCATTGCCGGGGTGACAGGGGGATCACAGGAATTGACTCTGTTGGAAGCCAAGGTGAGCCTGACCGGGAAAGAGTGGCAGAAACATCCAATTGTGACTGGCTCAGGGGCCCCGTGTATTTTGGGCATGGACTTCCTCCGGAATGGTTATTACAAAGGGTCTAAAGGACTCAGGTGGGCTTTTGGAATAGCAGCTATGGAGGCAGAGGGCATAAAGAAATTGAATACCTTGCCTGGACTGTCGGAGAACCCATCTGCAGTAGGACTCTTAAAGGTAGAAGAGCAACAATTTCTAGTTGCCAGCTCGACGGTGCACCGCTGACATTATTGGACAAATCGAGATGCCGTGATCCCCATCCACAAGATGATCCGTGAGCTGGAGAGCCAAGGGGTGGTCAGCAAAACCCACTCACCCTTCAACAGCCCCATCTGGCCTGTGCGCAAGTCTGACGGAGAATGGAGATTGACTGCAGACTACCGTGCCTTGAACGAAGTGACTCCACCATTGAGCGCTGCTGTGCTGGACATGCTGGAACTCCAGTACGAGCTGGAGTCCAAGACAGCAAAATGGTACGCAACAACTGACATTGCTAATGCATTTTTCTCCATTCCTCTGGCTGCACAATGCAGGCCTCAGTTTGCTTTCACCTGGAGGGGTGTGCAGTACACCTGGAACCGACTGCCCCAGGGGTGGAAACACAGCCCCACCATCTGCCATGGACTGATCCAGGCTGCACTGGAAAAGGGTGAGGCTCCAGAGCACCTACAGTACATCGATGACATCATTGTGTGAGGGAACACGACAATGGAAGTGTTTGAGAAAAGAGAGAAGATCATCCAAATTCTCCTGAAAGCTGGTTTTGCCATCAAGCAGAGCAAGGTCAAGGGACCTGCCCGAGAGATCCAGTTCCTGGGAGTAAAGTGGCAAGATGGACGGCGGCAGATTCCCACTGAGGTCATCAATAAGATCATCGCAATGTTTCCACCGACCAGCAAGAAGGAAAGACAAGCTTTCCTAGGTGCCATAGGTTTTTGGAGAATGCATATCCCTGAGTACAGCCAGATTGGGAGCCCTCTCTAGCTGGTCACCCGCAATAAGAATGATTTCCACTGGGGCCCTGAACAGCAACAAGCCTTTGCCCAGATCAAGCAGGAGATCGCTCATGCAGTAGCCCTTGGCCCAGTCAGGACAGGACCAGATGTGAAGAACTTGCTCTACTCAGCAGCCGGGAACAATGGCCTGCCCTAGAGCCTTTGGCAGAAGGTGCCTGGGGAGACTTGGGGCCGACCACTGGGATTCTGGAGCCGAAGCTACAGAGGGTCTGAAGCCAACCCCACTCCAACAGAGAAGGAAATCTTGGCTGCCTATGAAGGAGTTCAAGCCGCCTCAGAGGTGATTGGCACAGAAGCACAACTCCTGCTGGCACCTCAACTACCGGTGCTGGGGTGGATGTTTAAAGGAAAAGTTCTCTTTGCCCATCACGCCACCGACGGCACGTGGAGCAAATGGATTGCCCTCATCACTCAGCGCGCCCGCATTGGAAACCCAAATCACCCTGGGACTTTGGAGATAATTACAAACCGGCTGGAAGGTGACAGCTTTGGTCTCACAGGTGAAGAGGAGCAGGAACAAGTGACACGTGCCAAAGAGGGTCCGCCATACAACCAACTGCCAGCAGAAGAAACACTCTATGCTCTTTTCACTGACGGCTCTTGCCGCATCGTAGGGATGTGTTGTAATGCATTGATTTGGTTTATATTATGTTTTATCAGATTTGTGATCTCTATCATGTGGTTTGTCCTTACTCAGCTGTAACCTAACTCTCTTCCACTGCCACTTCTCTCTGATTGGGTGGTGTCTTGTCCCTGCCTCTGGGCCCTGACCCTGGGGAAGAACTCCCGGATGAGCGGGGCCGGGCTCTCTCTGGCACCGGAGAGCTATTGGGAAAATCTCCAGCCAAGCAGAGCAGGACTGGAAAATAAAACAATATTTTGCCCCCGGACAAAGACAAAAAACAATATTTTCCCCCCTTTCTTTTTACCATTGGCGGTCGTCTAGTCTTGTGGAGAATTCCACAGGGTAGAATCAGAAATGGAAAGCAGCCGTATGGAGCCCCATACGACAGGTTGCACAAGCCACTGAAGGAGAAGGTGGGTCAAGCCAACTTGCTGAACTCAAGGCTGTTCAACTGGCCCTGGACATTGCTGAAAGAGAAAAGTGGCCAAAGCTCTACCTCTACACTGATTCGTGGATGGTAGCCAATGCTCTGTGGGGATGGCTGGAGAAGTGGAAAAAGGCCAATTGGCAGCGTAGGGGAAAGCCAATCTGGGCTGCAGATGAGTGGAAGGATATTGCCACTCGGGTAGAGAAGCTACCTGTCAAAGTCCGTCATGTAGATGGCCATGTCCCCAAGAGTCGGGCTAATGAGGAGCACCTCAACAACGAGCAGGTAGATCAAGCTGCAAAGATAGAGGTGTCAAAGATAGACTGGCAACACAAGGGAGAGTTGTTCCTAGCTCAATGGGCCCATGATGCCTCAGGTCACCAGGGCAGAGATGCCACCTATAAGTGGGCACGAGACCGAGGGGTGGATCTAACCATGGACAGTATTTCTCAGGTTATCCATGACTGTGAGACGTGTGCTGCCATCAAGCAGGCCAAGTGGGTGAAGCCACTATGGTATGGCGGGTGATGGTCCAGGTATAAGTATGGGGAGGCCTGGCAGATTGACTACATCACTGTTGGGGGTTAGGTTTGGTTTTGTTTTATTTCCTATAGAATTTTCCACCCCATAAGTTGCTAAGAGACTAAATACTGATGCTTAGAGGGTTCTTGACCCACACAAAAGAAGTGGCCGAGGGTGGAGGAAGATCACTTAAGTCTGGGGGAGGGAAAAGCACAGTGCTGTGGGAGCTGAGTGTGCTTTTCTGGCTCTCGGCATTTTTTCGGGGGAGGACAGCCGGGCTGTGGCTTGATGCGGGAGGAGTCCACTGTCGGCAGAAAGTCCGATCCTGGGAATTCTACCAACATCCATCATCTACTGGAGCGCCCAGGAATTCGGAGCTCCTCGCCTGCCCTGCTGGAGCTGGGCCAGCCCTGTCCAGCTGTCGCAGCTTCTTCAGCTCTGCTCACTTTTCCGGGGCAACCCCCTGCCTGCTGGGGACACCCCATTGTTCCAGCTGACTTATTAAAGAAATACGAGTATTAATCTAGTATCGATACCCAGCTGTGACAGACAAAAACTCTCTAACAGTTTAAAGTGTATGTTTATTGCGGCCGGGCAGCACAGGGGATATTTCCCTAATTCGCACTGCGAAATTCATAGGCAATTACAGATCCTTTTATTTACAAAGGTGTTGAATACCCAAAACACAAATGCATATTCATACCCCTGTCACCTCCCATTCCTCGCTTCGTATGCTAATTGACAAAAAAGGCTATTAAGCATGTGTAGTTCGTTTCCTAAAATTAGTCAGGGTCCTATTCTGGGGAGGGGTCACCAAAAATGAATAAGTAAGATGAGTCTTCCTCGTCCTGACCTTTCTACCTTTTCAATGCATTCGTGACAAAGAATCCTTGGTAGAACTTGTAGTTTCCTGCGTTGAATGGATTCTCTAAGCAGGAAGTCTGCAGTTGTCTTATATCTTATTTACCACATCTTGTTTTTTTGTTACAAGCACAGCTACATAAAACTGACAAGCAATGAGTTACTAAATCCAGGATAGCTTAGCTAAGATCCAGCTTCTGTTAACTGCCAACAAAGCTGACCTGTCTACTTCAGCTAATTCAGCAACTTATTCTCTTAACTTTCCTAAAAATCCTTAGTTCTTCAAATTAATGTCTCACCTAGCCCCGGAGTGTCCCAGCGTTCCAGCTTGGTGCTCTCGGGGTCCCAAGGGATCAGACTGCCCCGGGCTTGTGGAACAAATCCCCTTGAGGTTCCAGGTTCTGTTTATTATTGTTGCTGTAGTTGTGGTTGTTTGTCTGTCCTGTTACATTTACTAGTAAAGAACTCTTATTCCTTTCCCCATAGCTCTGCCTGAAAAAACTCCTTAAATTCTCTAAATTACAGTAACTTGGAGGGAAGGGATTGGAATTCCCCATTCCTAGAGAGGCCGCGGCCCTCCCTGGCAGATTCCTGTCTCTCAAACCAGGACAATCACCCTTCCCCAAACCCGCCAAGGCAGGTGCTGTGTGCTGACCATGGTGGAAGCCATCACTGATGGCTGGAGACCCTGTGCCCTTCGCTGCGGCCCGGAACACCATCCTGGGCTCTTGGAATGCTAGAAAATTTGATTTAAGATTTCAGTGTATAGTAATACAGAGGAGTCAAGATGGAGAGGTTTGGGTGTTGTCTTTGTCCTTCTCCTTGTTCTTCTTCTTCACAGGTTTAGGTGGTTTTCTGTAGCTGGGTGAAAAAGTTCCTCATTGCAGCCCTAGGTGGTCATTATTGGGTAAAATGTGTAAATAACTTCGGTGTCATCTCGTTATTGGGGGATTATCACTTAAATAACATTAGAAAGAATTAGAAGCCCTCCATTTGACCTCGTTTTCCTAGCACGCTAATTGGAGCTCAGGGTAAGTGAGCCTGTAAATGCTGTAAATAGATAAGGTGAAATAAACATTCCAAGTCCAAACTTGAGCTTGGTGTTTCCCGAGTACTCTTCATCCTGACCTCGGCAGAGGAGAACAGAAGCCAAACCCGCCACACTGGGCCTGGAAAAGCAAATCCTGTGGAGGGCTGGCACCCCTGAGAGGATTGAGTCCAACAACAGGACCCATTTCAAAAACAGCCTTATAAACACCTGGGCTAGAGAACATGGCATTGAGTGGGTGTACCATATTCCTTATCATGTGCCAGCACCCGGGAAAGTTGAATGGTGCAATGGCCTGCTTAAAACCACCTTGAAGGCACTGGGTGGGGGGACTTTCAAGAACTGGGAGATTAATTTAGCAAAGGCCACCTGGTTAGTGAACACTCGAGGTTCTGAGACGTTGTGAGACATAAACTTTAGAGAATTAAAGATTTTTTAGGGGGGGTTAAGATTTTAGTTAGAGATAAGCTTTGCTGAATTTAATTAAAGTAGATAGGTAGGCTTTGCTGAAATTAAAAGTTAGTAATTAACGAAGAGAAACTGGGTTTGGGATCACTCTTCCGTATTAGAATAACTGATTACTTGTCAACTTTGTGTTTGGTTAGCTGTGTTTATAAAGAAGAACAGAGAAACTGATAAATAGCTTTTAGGAACATAAGACAATTTTAGGCCTCCCCTGCCCAGAAACCCATCGAACAGTCACAAAGACAGGAAATAGGAGCCTTACCAAGGGTTCATTTATCACATTTGCATTGAAAAGGTAGGAAGGTCAGAACGAGGAAGACTTCCTTACTTCCTCATTTTGGGGACCCCTCCCCATGGAAAGGACCACCGACCCATTTCAAGGAACAAACTCCGCATGCTTAATGGCTTTTGAGCTTATTACCATACAAAGCGGGGAATGGGATGTACCAGGGTTATGAATATGCATTTGTGTTTGGGGTATTCAATGCTTTTGTAAATAAAAGGACTCTGTGATCATCTGTAAACTGCAGTGTGTTTTTGGGAGTGATCCCGCACGCTGCCCAATGTCGTAATAAATATACACATTCTAACTTTAAACTGTTAGAGAGTTTTTGTCTGTCAAAGTTGGGTATCGACACTAGATCAATACCCATATTTTCTTTAATAACTCAATTGAATCTGAAGAATTAGGGATTTTAGGGGAGTTAATAAGTTGCTGAATTAGCTGAAGTAGACAGGTCAGCTTTGTTTGCAGTTAACAGAAGCTGGATCTTAGCTAAGCTATCCTGGATTTAGTAACTCATTGCTTGTCAGCTTTATGTAGCTGTGCTTGGAACAAAAAAAAAACCAAAATGCTGTAAATAAGATATAACTGCAGACTTCCTGCTTAGAGAACCCATTCAACACAGGAAACTATAAGTCCTTCCAAGGATTCTTTGTCACGAATGCATTGAAAAGGTAGAAAGGTCAGGACAAGGAAGACTTGTAGTGGTGCAAGTGTTGTTTTATTAAGTTATTAAGTGATTTTTGTAAGATTTATAAGTTATTTTTGTAATGGTTCAGTCCACTGTACCCCCCTGTGTTCTGTAATGGTTTCCCCCTATGAGTTAGTTATAGAACCAGACATTTTATGCCAATCATTAATTCCCTGCACCTGTCCCTGTCAATCCCCCCCTCTCCTCTTGGTCGCCATGTCTGTCACTTCGAGCCCCTTCCCTGGGTTCTGGAAAGATCCAGGAGAGGCGTCGAGTGATAGGCTGGTGCCTGGGGACTCCCCTCCTCCCCTCCTGTGATTTGTCAATGGTTCAGAAGTTGACACCCCTGTTACCACCCTGTGTTCCCTGGTTGGCTGACCCCTTGTCACCACCCCTGGATCCTCCCCAGTTATAAGTGGCTGTCAGGCTTTGATCTCGGCTCTCTCTGGGCAGCAGTGGTCTGAGGCGGAGCTCCTTGTTGGACTCCCCTTAATAAACTACCTTCCACCCTGCTCAAGAGAGTCGACCCTTCTTCCATCGCCGCAGTCGCAATTCCATCAGGTCCATTCGCTGGTGTGGGGAACCCAGAACCCACCGGGGGGAGGTTCCTCGCCCTGCCTGTAACCCCGCCCAATCCTCGCTGTGGCAGTGCAGAACTGAGCTAGCCTGTGGTCATCGCCCCATAGGCCTGAAGGACACTGCGACAGTGTCGGTGCCCAACGTGGGGCCCCTGGACAGAGTGGGCTGCACGGCATGGACTGGGGCTTCGAAGAGCCCGAAGCAGTCCTTAGATGCCGTACTACCTCTGGTGAGAGCAGTTTCTACAGAAACTCGCTCCCAGGGGAAGTGAGAAGAATGAAATTCTTAAGGTGCAATGTTTACAAGTTGTCGAATGTTTAAATTACCTGATTGTTAGTTATCAGTTATCTGCATTATCTGTTATCTGTATAAGTTACCAGTTCTATGTATTAATGTTACCTGTTTGCTGTACCCCGAACCCCAGTTCTTTACCAAATGTTGTACTTCCCCAGTTGCCTCCCAGTTCCCAAGGCCCCAGAACCCCTTACCTTACCATAAGTTAAGCCCCCGTTGCTCCCCTAGTAGCCTAAGCCACCACTGCCTCGCCTGCTGCTCCCCATCTGCCCCTCATGACATCGACGTTGCCCGCTTTTTCCTCAGCTCCTCCCCGCCTGCCTGTCAACCTGGAGACCCTGCCCATTCCTCGCCTGCTCCTGGCCCAACACCGCCCATCATGGAAATCAGGCAGGACGTAAGTGTGGTGGACATCAACAGCCCCTAAGAACAACAAGCCAGCATGAATTTCGGGAAAATGAAAGGCAGTGTCGGGTGAGGAAAGAGCTCAAGTATCTGCTAACACCTTCCAGCTATTTTCCAGAATCTGGTCATGATCTAAGAGACCCTCGCTGAGAGACACCCCCTGGACCTGAGGAGCCTAAAACGAGACCTAGGGGACTCTTGCGAGGCAAGGCTCCTGACTCTGCGGCTGCGCAGCAAAGTCGTCAAGGACCTCCTCCTCAGCGGTGCCCATTGGGAGCAGTGGTGGCGCAGGCATGCCTGAGCCTTCCTTCCAAATAGAGCTGAAATAAAGGCATTAAAGGAGTTAACTTGGTCTCCTGTCTGATTTCATTCACAACAGGAAGAAGAAGGCAGCTCTGGAGCACCCCCAGTGTCTTGTTCGGGCGACGGACTGACAGCTTCAGGCTTTCCAGGCTCCCCGGAGGGGGTGAGTATCGCCCACAAGCGGTGCTTACTTTGGCGGGGTTCCCCTAGAGGGAGACCCAATTTGGGGGAATATTCCTCAGGGGTCCTGATAAAGGATTTTGGCTGCACAGCCCGGAGGCTTGGAGTTTGCCCCAGCCCTCTGTTGGAAATCCTCCTGAGAACCATCTTTAGTTACTTTTGTTATTTAATCTTTCAGTTTGGCGCGAATTGGATTCGCACGGTGGCATTTTTCCCGGTTTTTGTAGCCACCTGCTTGCTTTTGCGGATTCCCCAGAGCGGGCGGAGAGGACCGTGGCTTGGTTTAAGGAGATTAAAAACATGGTTGGGTTTTACTTTCGGTTTCAGTTTGCCTGGGTGTTAGTTGGGAGCGACACCTATTAAGAGAGATGGGTGTAAAACTCTCAGTGGCTCAAAAGGGTGTGTATTATACATTTATTTCAGTTTCACAGAATGCTCAGTTGAAAATTTCAAAAAGCGAACTAAAATGTTTCGTTCGCCGGCTTTATTCGCATTTTCTGTGAGTATCCCCTTACCAGATCGGCAGCACCAAATTTGGGGGCGCTGTAAGAAGGAAAATGACCCAATTGGCTGGGTTGGGAGACAGAGACGCTCTGAAATATTTTAATTTAGCAGCGCAGCTGTGTTCGGCAATAAAGTCTCAGAAGGGAATGCAAAAACCGCCAGGGGGCGAAAGCCCCCCCCCGGTTCCCCTGCCCCTCCGCCCCGATCCTCTTATGCCTTGGAAAAGTATTCTGAAGGAAGCGGCAGGAGATCAGCCTGCTAGCTCAGGCTTCTTCAGAATTCTCCGATCCCCCAGCCCGCGCAGCCAGCACAGTCCGCGCGGTTCGCGTGGCTCGCACCGGGTTGTGTGGAATCTCTTGGGCAGCCCCGGCCAGACTGCCCGAGAGCCTTCCCCGTCCCCGCGTTTCCCAGTTCAAAAGCCCCGAGTTCGGTTTTCAGTTAATGGGGAAACGGAATTACAACATGGGTCCCGCTTTCCCCTGCCACAAATTGGCGGCGGCCGCATGGCGAGGCCGTCTCCATCTCCCAGTCCTTCCCGCGGTTCCTTTGATCCCGCCCTTACCCCCTCCCCGCCCATCTTTTCTCCCTTATCCCGGTGACACGGCATCCCTGCAGCACCGTGCTGCCCTGCCACCCCCCTTCGCGCCGCTCACTCCCCCTTCTCCCCGTGATGCTGCAGCGGTGCCGTGCCCCACCAGCCGCGGGAGCCGCCGTGCCTGTTTGGTGTCTGCAGCCCCGGCTCCCCGCTCCGTGCCGCTCGCCCTGCCCAATCTCGGTGACGACGCTTTCCCTGCATCGCCGGCGTCCCCCGGGGCCGCACTGGCCCGTCCGCGGTGGCACCGCCCGGGACCCCTTTGCCGCGGCCGCACCCCGCCTCGCTCGCTTCCCCAGGTGCAGAGGGGGCTGGCGCCATCAGCCCCCCCGCAGGGCCGCAGCCCGGCGCTGCTTCGTTGTGGCCCCGTTCCGCCCCGCTTGCTTCCCCGGGCTCCCTAAATCATCCCTACTCCTGGATGACATCATCTCCCAACCAAACCGCCCCCCCCGGAAGGCAAGCGTCATGGGGTCCCGATTCCCATGCTGCTCCTTACGGTTCCCACGGTCCAAACACGGAAGTTAATGAGCTGAAGCCAGACTCAATGGGGCTGCCGCCCTCCCCCCATCCCTACCCTAGCCCCTGTCACCTACCGAAATTACCGCGGTGGCCACAACACCAGAGCCATTTACCACCTGTTCCCACAGGCCACCATCAGAGATCTGTGCAAAGCCCATAAGGGATATGGACGAGACAGTCCTTACTGCCAGGGTCTTTTGAAGGCAGATCTCTCAGGGGCTGAAACACTCCCTGCTGATTTAAAGCAGCTGTTTTCCTGCCTGCTCAACTCCACAGAGTATAGGCTTTGGGAGGGAGCATGGAAGCAGCTACACAGGGATGCCCTGCCAGGTCTCCCGGACAACATAGAGACTATGGTGGATGGTCACAGGAATCCCCTCACCTTTGAACATCTGGTGGGTGAAAGGCACTGGATGGAAGCAACTGATCAAGTTGCCATACCCCAGAAGTGCCTCCATGTGGTAAAAGAAGCAGCCTTAACCGCATTTTTTACAAGGCAGCCTCATGGTCCAGTGGTCCCATACTCAAAGATAAGACAGGGCCAAAGTGAATCTTCTACAGATTTTGTGGAGAGGCTCTCCAGGGCCATCGAAGTCCAAGTTAAAAGTGAAGGGGCGCAAGAGTGCATTTTAGGGGAGATTGCAGTTTCAAATTCAAATGATTTGTGTCGTGCTACAATCTTAAGTCTCCCCCTAGATCCTGCACCCACCTTACAGGACATGCTCCAGGTATGTCAGGTAAAGGTCCCGTTTATGAGCAACTCCACAGGACAGTGGCCCAAATTACACCATGCTGAAGGCTCCCGAGAAACATCGAACACCAGGAAGAAGCCTTCAGTTCAAGGCTCCCAGAAATGTTTTCTGTGTGGGAAATTAGGGCACTGGTCCTCCCTATGCTCCCTTAAGAAAGAATTTGAAGAATTTAAAAACAGAAAGGGGGAGGGGAAGGGGAAAAAGGGAGAGGATTAAAACCCTCACAAAAAAAACAAGAGGGGGAATGCAGGTCCACCATGCGTCATGACAAAAATGAGGTGGACCGGGCAGAAGAGGAAGGGGGAGGGAGCCAAGGGAAAAAGATGGAAAAGCTGCCTTACCCCATTAGGGGTAACAGAAATAAGAATTTACTGGAAATGACACACACGGACCATGACATTGCTAAACCAATTTTGACAACGGATTCTCACTATACACCTTATAGATTACGGCTCACAGAGGGTTTGCACCTGAAAGACGACGATTGGAAATTGGTGTCAGTCGACAACGGTGAGCAGGGCACCTGGCCAAGGGTCGAAGGTAAGCTCATCGTCGTCGGGGGTTGCAAACACACCCTGCAAGAGATCGAAATCCTCCCGGGAACACTTGACAACAGTCCCAGGAGATTCGTTCTCTGGCTACAATGCACCCACCCACCAACATTCTTACCAAAAGGACAAATAGTTGCTCAAATCATACCCACCTGGGAGCGCCCAAAAGACAGCATACGAACAGCTTGTCCAGTATACAACATCACAGAGACAAAGCCCCAGGTGGCGTGTGAGTGGAGTGTGGGTGGGGAGGCCATTAACATTACTGGCCTCCTAGGCACTGGGGCAGACGTGACGATCGTGACTGCCAAGCATTGGCCGTCACACTGGGCCTTGGAAAATGTGGCCAGACACGTGCAAGGAATAGGGGGGATGCAATTGGCTAAGCAATCAAAGAGTGTGGTTCTAATTAAGGGGCCAAGAAGGCAATTGGCCAGTTTACGCCCTTTTGTTTTGGATTATAGGGAACCGCTGTTGGGGAGAGACCTGATGGCCCAGTGGGGAGTCACAATTGACATCCCAGACCCCTCACAGGATTTTTGGGCAGCGGTCGCTGAGGAGCACCCTACCCTCAGGCTAAATTGGAAAACAGATTCACCAGTGTGGGCTGAACAGTGGCCGCTTTCAAAACAGAGATTGAAGGTGCTTGAAGAGCTCGTGGAGGAGCAGTTGGCCAAGGGCCAAATTGTAGAGACCACCAGCCCTTGTTTTCATCATCCAGAAGCCGGGGAAGGACAAGTGGAGGCTCCTCCAGGACCTCAGACAAATTAACAACATGATAGAAGACATGGGCTCTCTCCAGCCTGGCATGCCTATCCCCACCATGCTCCCACAAAATTGGAAATTGGCAGTTATAGATATAAAAGATTGCTTCTTACATATTCCCTTACACCCTGACAACGCACCGCATTTTGCATTCTCGGTTCCCACTATTAACCGTGAGGCCCCAAGGAAACGCTACCATTGGAGGGTTTTACCCCAAGGGTTGAAGGTGTCACATATCATCTGCCAGTGGTATGTGGCTTCCTTGCTGTCCCTGGTCCGTGTAGCCGCAGAGAAAGCAATCATCCATCATTACATGGATGATGTGCTTGTGTGTGCCCCCACCGATGATGTCTTGTCACACGCACTTGACCTGACAATCAATGCGTTGGTTGTTGCAGGGTTCGAGCTGCAGGAGGACAAGGTTCAAAGGATGCCACCTTGGAGGTATCTTGGGCTGCAAATTGGCAAGCGGACCATTGTGCCGCAGAAATTGGAAATTAAGGCCAAAGTTCAGACCCTCGCAGATGTCCATCAACTGTGTGGGGCATTGAATTGGGTGAGAGCCTGGCTAGGCCTCACAACCGAGGACCTGGCCCCTCTTTTCAATTTATTGAAAGGGAGAGAGGAGCTGAGTTCTCCCAGGGAACTAACCCCGGAAGCAAAGGAGGCACTGGAAAAGGTACAGCATCTGATGTCCACTCGGCAGGCTCACAGGTGTGATCCGGACCTGCCTTTCAAATTCATAATAATGGGGAAATTGCCACACCTTCATGGAGTCCTTTTCCAATGGAGAAATAACAGCAAAAAGGACCAGGGCAGAGAAGACCCGCTTCTAATTATAGAATGGGTCTTTCTCAGCCATCAAAGGTCCAAGAGAATGACACGTCCACAGGAACTGGTGGCTGAACTGATCCAAAAAGCCAGAGTCCGGATCAGGGAATTGGCCAGATGTGATTTCGAATGCATTCACATTCTAATTGGATTAAGATTGGGCCAAATTACAAAGGCAATGTTAGAACACCTGCTTCAGGAAAATGAAGCACTGCAGTTTGCTCTAGATTCCTTCACTGGGCAAATCTCAATTCATCGGCCTGCGCACAAAATTTTTAATCAAGATGCCAAATTCACATTGAATTTGAAAGATGTTCAGAGCAGGAAGCCTTTAGAAGCCCTGACAGTTTTCACTGACGCATCCAGAAGGTCCCACAAGTCAGTTATGACTTGGAAGGACCCTCAGACTCAGCAGTGGGAGGCAGATGTTGCCAAGGTGGAGGGATCACCTCAGGTTGCTGAGTTGGCCGTTGTCGTCAGGGCTTTCGAAAGGTTCCCCGAACTCTTCAATTTAGTAATGGACTCCGCTTATGTGGCGGGAGTGGTATCGAGGGCAGATCAGGCCATACTGCAGGAAGTATCTAACACAGCACTGTTTGAGCTGCTCTCTAAGCTCGTCAAGCTTGTCTCCCACAGAGAGCAGCCATTCTTTGTGATGCATATGAGATCACACACAGATTTGCCGGGTTTCATAGCTGAGGGGAACAGAAGAGCTGATGCTCTTGCTGCTCCTGCAACAATGGCCCCATTGCCAAGCATTTTGAGCAGGCAAAGCTCAGCCATCAGCTTCACCATCAGAACACGGCTGGCCTTGTTCTCCAGTTTCACATCACTTGGGAACAGGCTAAGGCAATTGTGGCCACGTGTCCCTCCTGCAGTCAGCATGCACTCCTCACCTTAAGTGCAGGAGTGAACCCCAGAGGTCTGAACAGCTGTGAGCTGTGGCAGACTGACGTGACACATATCCCCCAATTCAGACAATCTAAATATGTGCACGTGTCGGTGGACACCTTCTCTGGTGCAGTTTTCGCTTCCGCCCACACAGGGGAGAAGACCTTGGATGCAATTAAACACCTCATCCAGGCTTTCTCCTTCATGGGCGTGCCGAGAGAGTTAAAAACTGATAATGGCCCAGCGTACCGCTCCAGGGAGTTCACCAGCTTCCTGCAACAATGGGGAGTGGGACATAAAACCGGCATCCCTCATTTCCCGACAGGCCAAACCGTGGTGGAGAGGACCCACAGAGAAATCAAAAGGTCCTCAACCAACAACAACCGGTGTTGAAAACAGAAACACCACAGACCAAATTGGCCAGAGCTCTATTCACACTGAATTTTTTAAACAGCACCTTTGAGTTTTTAAACCCTCCGATTGTTCGTCATTTGGGGCAAACCCTCAACTGAACATCAAAGAGAGGCCGCCAGTCATGGTACGGGACCCTGAGACTGGAAGGACAGAGGGACCTCATGATTTGGTCACGTGGGGCCATGGGTACGCTTGCGTGTCCACCCCCAAGGGGCTAAGATGGTTACCATCCAAATGGGTGAGGCCCTATGTCCCGAAGGTCTCGGGGGAGAAGAAAAATCTACCTCAAGTGACACAGGCAGCATTTTGGGGGAGAAGGAGAGAAAATCTTTCCCGGGATGGGCTCCTTTTCCTAAATAACCCTCTGTTCGAAAAATAATTGTTTGTTTCAGTCATTTTAGTTACGACGGAGCCTGTCCAGTGCCAGTCCCCAGTGCCGAAGAAACTCCACCTGCTCCTCGGTATCCTCCTGCTCACCAGTCTCACTGCGCCTGTCTCCGGATGGTTGGTGCCCCAACCCAAAGCCAACTTTTGGGCGACTCTCGCCAGGGCAATGGGGCAGGACCACATTTGCCTCTCAGCACGTCGGCAGACAACCCGCTCATGACCTGCCTTGTGGGGATCCGATATGGGCTCAAGGAGTTACCTGCCAGGCTCTTGGAGATCACAGAGCAGGCCAATAGAGAGGGTGCCTCTAAGGGTCAATCTGTATCCCAGCTATCCCACCCGATTCCTTTCTCAATGTTGAAATTACATTCCCCCTTAGAAATCCATTTCTGTTATGGAAAACATACATTTCCACCCTTTCAGCCTTAAGTTTTCCTCTAAATGAGTTGGAAATTTTGGGTTCCTCATATGCTTCTTTTTGTGTTCATTTTATTTTTACCCCCCCCCCCCTCAGGGTCAGGAGAGGTCCTATCAGTTTGTCTATCAGACCAAGGACATCTATACAGCCAAAATATGGTGCGGCTGAATTGTCCATGTGGAGATGGCCTCAACTACTGATGGGAAACCCCTGACCCTTCCTAAAGGTGTATTCTTAATTTGTGGGGATAGAGCATGGGCAGGCATCCCCCCTCCCCCCTCACCTTGCAGGAGGACAATGTACTTTTGGCCCATTGGGCATGTTTTCCCCCAACAAGACCACTCTCATGAATTGGCAGCAAAAAAATTCTACCAGAGTAAAAGTACAAAAAAGAGATTTGACCTCGCTCGATGCCAACTGTGACTCAAAAATTTGACTTCCAACGCGCTGGCCAGCCTCCTATCAGACGAAGGAGTGGTAACAAGGCAGGCAACACTGCAAAACAGAGCAGCAATCGACTACCTCCTCCTCCTCCATGGACATCGATGTGAGGAGTTCGACAGGTTTCAATCTGTTTCAATCTGTCGAAGAAGGCTGAAGATGTCCACAAAGCCATCCAGAGCATCCGGGACATAGTAGATGACATCAAAAGAGAGACTGGTGACTGGCTGAGTGAAATGTTTGGGAACTGGGGAATTTCGGGCTGGGTAGGTTCAATTTTGAAATCAGTTCTGTTAGTTTTGTTTGTTATTGTGTTCATTTTAATTGCAATTAGCATCATCAAAAAAATGTTAAGTAAATTAATTTCTAGTACCACACATGCCCCCTCCGTGAACCAAGTCGCTGTATTATCCGTGCCTGGATGGGAGGAAGAAGTGGAACTGGAGGAAGACCCAGAAGACAGCAGACACCCAGACGAAGAAGAACCTCAGATGGAGTGGCCCACTCAGCTAGAGTGGCTCACTGAGAGATACCCGGACTCCGAGTATCGTCCTCCCCCGTTCCAGGCCTCCTCCTATTATTAAACAAAAAAGGGGGAGATGTGGAAGTGCAAATTTTTATAAGAAGTTTTATGTTATGGTTCAGTTCACTGTGCCCCCAGTTCTGTAACAGTCCATCCCCTTTTGAGTTTTCTGTATAACAAGGTGTTGTATGTCAATCATCCCACCCCCCACCTATCCTTGTCCATCCCCTCTGCCCCCCAGCCCTGGGGCATCCTGTCTATCACTTCAGAACCCCTTCCTGGATTGGGAAATTCCCAGGGAGGGTGTTGAGTGATAGGTCAGCCCCAGGGAAATTCCTTTTCCCTTTGTGTCAGTGGTCAGAGGCTTAGAAGTGGACACCCCCTGTTGCCCCCTGAATTCCCTGATTTGTTATCCTGTTGTAACCTCCCCTGAACCCTCCCCCGCTTATAAGATCAGAGAGGGAAATTCAAACTCTCTCTGGCCGGCAGTCTGGACGAGCTGCGGATCTCCCGCAGCTTGGCTTGAATAAACCATCTTTAAACCTGCTTAGCCAAGAGCCATCCTTTTTTCTACCACCGTTGTCACAACACTATTTGGACCAGCTGCTGCTCAGAAGCCGAGACCAGCAGGTAAAGATAACCTGTTTGCATACTCAGACTGAAAAAGCTTTGGCCGCTGTGCAGATCTGAGCCAGCCAGGGGCCTGCGTCTGTCCGGTGTAGAAAGGCACAGCCACACCCTACCTCACAGTTTTGCTAGATGAAGAGGAATTTACATACTAGTAAAAGAATTTACTGACTTTGAAGAAGGAGTGGAGAAATAGAACATGATTTTAAAGAGTTAAGATTTTAGCTAAGGTTTAGAAGCACTTTAAGTTAGATTAGTAAATGGTAGGTTAATGATTATTAGATGCTCAAGCTAGAGCTAACTTATATTATGAGCTTGTTTATAGAAAAAGTGGAGTAAGTGAACCATCATAAGAACAGATTGAAACCAATAAGAACAATGGCCAGCACCTGGACTTGGTATCAATCAATCAATCACAAAGTAGGGGACCTTGAATCATGCCAGAGGGTCACGGAGACCTGATGAAGACTCTCCTGACTTCATCCTTTGAGACCACCGACCCAGTTCGAGACCACCGACCCAGTTCAAGAGAAGAACTGCACACGCGTGAAGGACTGATAGCCTCATTTTAATAGAGAGTGGGGATGGGAGGTGCTGGGGTGATGCATATGTATTGTATGTAAGATCTTGGAAAATAGATAGAGAGCAAAGAATCTTGTTTGGGGCGGCCACGCCTTTCGGAGATGACTCCCGTGCTGCCCACTGGTGAATAAACATACTACTTTCTAACTTTAAATAATCAGAGGGTCTTTTTTCATGATTATATCAGTTTTCAATGACTCAATGAAAAGGCTAACAGTTAATACATCTCCATTTATCTCATGGCTAGCAAAGTTAGATATCACTGGCTGGCTACTTGAATTAGTAAAAATGGGAATCATAGTCATGATTGTATTTGTAATTATTCTTGTGGTGTTACCATGTGTACTAAAATGTGTGGTGTAAGCTGGCCAAAAATGCTGTAAAACAAGTCTGGATTGCTCAAAAAAGATAAGGGGCATGTGTGGAGGATGAGTTCCTCCCAAAATGGGGACATGTGAACAATCCAGTTTATCTGGAAGAATAGGCCTGTAACCATTTCAAGGGTGCAGAAGTCATGTAAGAAGCAGAACAAGATGCAGAGGTAACGTACGAAGAAGAACAAAAGATGGTAAACAACTCCAGGATGTGAGAACTGGATAAGAGCCAGAAAACAGGACTGTGTAATCTGCTGTGCATGCCAGAGCAATCAACCAATAGGGGTTAAAGGGCTAACATGTGCTTTTAGGGTGCAATCAATTGTAAAGTAGCATGAAATGCGTGATGAAGGCTAAAAACTGCATAAAAGAGAGTGTTATGTTGAAATAAACAGCTCACTGCGATCATATTGATCACTGTGTGATGTCCCATTCTTCCATAGCAACCCTCACTGGGACACCACACCTGGGTCTCCGGTCATGGAATTGCCGTGGAAACCCGGCTGATTGGAAATGCAATGGTGGACAAAGGTTTTAGTGGGGCCTGTCACAATAGGACAAAGAGTGGTGGTCTCAGTTTTTAGTTCCGAGATTCAGATGGTTTTAGAGTCTTTTTGCCTTCTGCAAAGCTCTGAGCCAAAGGTAAAAAAGAGACGGAGTCTTCAGGTTCTGATTTTTCTAGGTTGCGCACTTTGTTTATTGTTTCTTATCTTACATTTTCCTCAGTGCCCAATAAAGGTCTGTGCAGCTCTCAGACATCTGTTGACTCCCCCCGGCCTGGGCTGGGGCCATCTTTTATACTAATTGTTATGTGTTCTTTATTTATCATTATTTCCCAATACCTTATCATTTATACTAAAAAGGTCATCCCTACTTTGACCCAATCTCTTGAAACTACTTTGTGCCACTGTCACTGCAGAAAATGGAGTGAGGGAAGAAGAAAGAAGAAGCAGGAGACAACGCCCCAAATCCTCCATCTTGCTCCCCTTCACTTCCATACTAAAAACCCAAACCTACTGTTTTCTCACCCTGTGATAAGCGAAACTACTATCTTCCACACTCTTGTGGCTTGCAATCCTTCCCGCAGTGCAGGAAGCCTTTCCCATGGACTGGGATCAAAGCCAATGTCCCTCTGGGCTCTGGGCCAGGGTCCCAGACCCCCCTGTCCAGGTCCCTGACCCTCCAGGGCAGCCAAAGGAATGCCCTGGACTGCAACATCTCCCTCTCCTGTTTGAACCAAAAATACCTCTTTGGCAACCCTGTCCATGGCCTGTTGTATGCATCAAAGCAAACACGGCAAGATCATGAGAAGAATTACAAGCCCTACTAAAATGTATATAAATGTTTTTAAAAATCCCTTCCACAATGGTGAAGGTCAAACAAATTGACCGCACCATCCACCCAGTTACCTCTCCAAATTTGTTCACATTCTCCTGCAATTGCTTGATGTTCTCATGAATGGATTTGGAATGATCTGACAAATTCATGCAGCACATTCTCTCAAATTCCTCATACCCATGCCCATGTGTCAGCAATAGATAATCTATCGCTGCTCTGTTTTGGAGACTCGCTCGTCTTACACTGTCAATGTCTAATAACACGTCACTCAGTGAAAGACAGGTGGCTCGGGCATGTTTGCTCAGCCAACAACCCACCCAATCCAATTGTGCCAAGGCTACTCCTGATGCTGCCTCTGGTGAAAAAATTGCAACCGCAATTCTCTGAGCCTTGTCCCACATAGGAACATTATCATCAAAATTTGGATCATGTATTTTGATAGATCTTTTCCCTCTATATTTTTGTTCTCAGCAATGTCATGTTGGGTGTTAGCAATGAAAGCGTTCCAATGCTGCATGGACCACCTTTGACATTTGCGGGGATTGTGGGCCAAATTCTCTCCCCACTGATGAAAAAGATTCCTCTCAGCAATTGCGCTGGAACATGGTTGGATGGCTTGTCCAGCATCTTAGTGTAATTACACCAAGATGATGAATTTCTGTAAAAATTGAGGTTTGGAGTGATGTCTATTGTTTTGTTTTGTGCCACTCCAGAAAGGCCAAATTTCACATAAAATTGCATTTGGACCGGTCCAAGGATTTCCAGTT
>JANEHK010000449.1:6239-26357 GCA_025960845.1 Tachycineta bicolor | reverse complement strand
AAGGCAAGGAAGCGAGGGTTTTCCATTCTATCCTTTACAAACTAGAGTGCAGGCAGCCAACAAAGACAGACCCGAGCCCTAGGATCCATTAGATCACCTCCCACCCCCTTATAGGCAACCTCATCAGCCCGTTCAACCCCAAGCCCTGAGGATCCTCCTGTAAATGCAAACACAACCCCTATTCAGGAGGGGCCAGTAGCACATAGAACTAGAGGGGAGGGGGACAGGGAGAAGTGATGATGGGGATGGGGAAGCAAAAATGGAAGATGGACTATACCTGCTTAGAAAAGTTCCAATGGCAAACCCAGAATAGGGACCTATTGGTGATGTGAGTGTTCCCCTGAACACAGGGGATGCTAGGGAGTTTAAGGAGGAGATGGGCAGGCTGCTAGAGGATCCTCTTGGAGAGGCAGAGAGATTAGATCAGTTCTTGGGGCCGAATATATACACCTGGGTGGAACTGCAGTCTATCTTAGGAATCTTGTTTACCGTGGAAGAAAGAGAAATGATTAGACACTCAGGAATGAGGGTTTGGGACAGAGAATTTCAGGGGCCAGACCAGGGGGATCAGAAATGGCCTATGCCAGATCCAGGTTGGAATAATCAGAATGAAAGACACAGGCAGACCCTGACACTGCAGCAGGACAGGTCCTTTTGAAAACACAATTTGTAGCTAAGGCCTGGAGGCACATCAGGAAGAAGATGGAAAAAGTAGAAAATTGGCAGGATAGGGGGCTTCAGGAATTGTTAGGAGAAGCACAGAAAGTATATGTGAGAAGAGATGAGGAGAGGCAAAAGACAAAACCACAGATTTTAATGGCAGCAGTCAAGGAAACACAGACAACCATAAATACAGAGAAGTACTCAGGAAAGAACAAACAACAGAAAAAGGCAGGTCCCACCTCTGGGGATACGAGACCCATGTGTTCTTCCTGTCACCAGAAAGGACACTTACAAACTTCTTGTCCTACCTCCAGGAGTAGAGGACTCACTTATTTTCATTGCCACAAAAAGGGACATCTGCAAAAATTCTGTAGAAAGAGGCAGCAAGATGAGAAAATGTTTCAAGAAGACTAGGAGGGTCAGGGACTCTGTTTAATGAGGACTGAACACCTAGAAGGGTCCTTGATAAAACTGAAAATAGGTCCTCAAAATAAAGAAATCACATTTTTGGTGGACACAGAAGCTACTAGGTCAACAGTAAGAAAACTACCACAAGGATGTGAAGTAAGTCGTGAGCGTGTCCCAGTAATTGGGGTTAAAGGAGAAATTTTTCAGATTCCTGTAAAATGTGCAGATTGAATCAGATAAAAAATTTGGACTGAATACTTTGGAATTAATACCAGAGGCTGATAATAATTTATTAGGAAGGGACTTAATAATAGCCTTGGGGATTAAAATAACACCCTGTGAAGGAGAACCTAAAATCTATTCTTTAACTGAAGAAGATAATTTCGAGATTAGCGACACTGTGTGGTATACTGGTGAAGAAGGAAAATTAAACATTCAGCCCGTTAGCGTTGAAGTACAGAACCCAGAAATCCCCATTTGAGTAAAACAATATCTGATATCACTGGAAGGTCGGAAGGGATTGAAACCAGGAGTTGAGAATTCAGTACATCAGAGGATGTTGGAGTCCTGTGTGTCACCACATAATACCCCCATCCTGCCGGTAAAGAAGCCTGATGGTAGCTACCGACTAGTGCAGGATCTCAGAGCGGTAAATCAAAGAACCATTACCCGCTTTCCAGGAGTAGCTAAGCCAGATACCTCCCAATTACATTTGGTACAGTGTCATGGATTTAAAGGATGCCTTTTGAACTTGCCCTCTGGATGAGGGCAGTAGGGATTGCCTTTGAGTAGGAGGACCCAGGTACAGGTAGGAGGGAACAATTAAGGTGAACAGTGCTACCGCAAGGTTTTACAGAGGCACCAAATATTTTTGGGAGGCCTTTGGAAAATCTTTGGAGGTCCTTTGAGTTACCCAAAGGAATTAAGGTGCTACAGTATGTAGATGATTTGTTAGTAGCAAGAGAAACTGAAGAGGAAACTAGAAAAGGTACTATTAAGCTTCTAAATTTTCTGGGAGAAAACAGGCTGATGATATCAAAGTCAAAATTGCAGTTTGTAGAGTCAGAAGTGTGGTATTCAGGTCATTGGATTAGTAAGCAAAAGAAAAAGCTAGACCCTGAAAGGGTTCCAGGAATATTTAACATAAGACCCCCAAAGTCTTAAAGGGAAATAAAGCTGGTTTTGAGTCCCTTGGGTTATTGTAGGCAGTAGATAGAAGGGTTTAGCAGAAAAGAAAAATTTCTGTATCAGAAATTACCTACCAATCGCTTGAAATGGTCTGAAAGGGATCAGGAAAATTTGGAGCAAGTTAAAGAAGCCCTACTGCAACTCCTGTACTGAGTCTTCCCAATTTAGGCAAGCCTTTTCAATTATTTGTTAATACAGTTCATCAAACGGCTTATGAAGTATTGACTCCAAGATTGGGCAGGAAGTCGAAAGCCAGTAGGATATTATTCCAAACTATTGGATCCAGTTAGTAAGAATTGGCCAACATGCTTGCAAGCTCTGGAAGGCACTGCTATGTTAGTAGAAGAAGCCTGAAAAGTAACCTCTGGGGCACCACTGGAAGTGTACATCCCCCACAATATTAGGGGAATCCTTGCTAAAAAGGCCAAAACATGGTTAACATAGCAGAATATTAAAATATGAGGCTATCTTTATAGCCTCCTTTGAATTAGAGCTGAGAGTGACAAATATACAAAGCCCCTCTGAATTCCTTTATGGAGACTCAGGGGAAGAATTAATACATCATTGCATGGAGGACATAGAGTTACAAACAAAAATATGCCCAGATTTGAGAGAACAAGAATTAAAAACAGGAGAAAAATTATTTATAGATATATCATCCCGAGTGGTAGATGGAAGAAGGAAATCTGGGTATGCCATAATTCGTGGAGAAAAACTGGAAGTAAAAGAATCTGGTCCCCTTAGCCCGTCCTGGTCAGCACAAGCCTGTGAACTCTATGCATTATTCTGTGCATTGCTGTTATTAAAGGATCGAGAAGGGACCATATACACGGACTCAAAATATGCCTTTGGGGTAGTGCACACATTTAGAAAAATTTGGAAAGAAAGGGGACTAATAAACATTCAAAGAAAAGGATTAGTGCACCAAGGATTGATAATTCAAATTCTTAAAGCTTTGAAGAGTCAAAAAAAGATAGCAGTGGTTCATGTGAAAGGTCACCAGAGGGGGAGAAATATTAAAACAAGAAGAAACAATTTGGCTGATGATGAAGCTAAGAAAGCTGCCCTGAGGGAAAACAGCAATGTAATTATAACTTTTCAGGAAGCAGGAACACAAAATCAAACACCATACTTTTCTTTAGCAGAAGTAGAAGCCATGAAAAGCCTAGGAGCAACTCTGAAAGAGGGACAATGGATTCTCCCTGACAAAACCACAGTTCGAATGGCAGAAAAAGGCTAGACTCATGCTTCAAGGGTAAAAGGACCTATACCAAATAAAGACTGGAAAATTATTTTGACACCAGGAGACCTGAAAGCAAAACTAAAAAGGACTTTAATTTGATTAACCTTTTTATTTTAAAAAAGGTTTAATTTATTAAAAAAAAAAGGGTACTAAACAGTTTAAAGTAAAACTGTAATTAATCCACAACATGGCTGAAGAGAGCATTTGGTGCCCAGAGGCTAAACTCATATGGAAAATCATTTTCGCCTGTGGATTTCACATAATGCTGCAATACATTTGTTGTGCCACCCACATATTGAAAGAATAACCCAGCCCCAGGATATTCAAGATATCCTTAGTACAGAAAGGTCAGAAGCTGCCATCCCGCAGAGAGAAGTTGCCATGTTTCAGCAAGGTTGCTGCAAACACGGTCATCAGTGTGAGCGGTGTAAAGCAGTGACCATGAAGTGGCTGAGACAACGACATTGGCACAGAACAACTGTACCTTGGGACCAAAGAGATGTAGCTTTTATGATTAATTGTATACGATGTTTTAGTAGAGTAGAGTGAGACTTTAGAACGCACAACTGGGTTTTAGCACAGACCAACATTGATAGTTATATCACAGAATCACAGAATAATGAGGTTGGAAGAGACCTCTAAGATCATCAAGTCCAACCTATGCCTTAACACCTCAACTAGACTATAGCACTAAGTGCCATGTCCAGTCTTTTTAAAAACACATCCAGAGATGATGACTCCACCACCTCCCTGGGAAGACAATTCCAGTGCTTTATTACTCTTTCAGTGAAAAAGTTTTTCCTAATATCTAACCTGTACCTTCCCTGACGTAGCTTGAGACTGTGTCCCCTTTTTCTGTCAGCTGCTGCCCGGTGGAAGAGACCGACCCCCACCTGTCGACAACCTCCCTTCAGGAAGTTGTAGAGAGTAATAAGGTCACCTCTAAGCCTCCTCTTCTCCAGGCTAAACAACCCCAGCTCCTTCAAACGTTCCTCATAGGGCTTGTGTTCCGTG
This sequence comes from Tachycineta bicolor, assembly GCA_025960845.1. Taxonomy (NCBI): domain Eukaryota; kingdom Metazoa; phylum Chordata; class Aves; order Passeriformes; family Hirundinidae; genus Tachycineta; species Tachycineta bicolor. The sequence goes on along the minus strand of JANEHK010000449.1, from coordinate 21,841 downwards.
CCCCTCACCAGCCTCGTTGCCCTCCTCTGGACACGCTCAAGCATCTCAATATCCTTCTTAAACTGAGGGGCCCAGAACTGGACACAGTACTCAAGATGTGGACTCACCAGTGCCGAGTACAGGGGAAGAATGACCTCCCTACTCCTGCTGGTCACACAATTCCTAATGCAGGCCAGGATGCCATTGGCCTTCTTGGCCACCAAGGCACATTGCTGGCTCATATCCAACCGGCTGTCGACCAGCACCCCCAGGTCCCTTTCCGCCTGAACACTGTCCAGCCACACTGTCCCCAGCCTGTAACGCTGTAGGGGATTTTTGTGGCCAAAATGTAAAACTCGACACTCAGACTTATAAAACTTCATGCTGTTGGACTCTGCCCATTCATCCAACTGATCTAGGTCTCTCTGGAGAGCCCTCCTCCCTTCCAATGGATCAACACAAGCTCCCAGCTTAGTGTCGTCTGCAAATTTACTAATGAAGTACTCCATGCCCTCATCCATGTCGTCTATAAAAATATTAAATAGAACTGGTCCCAATACAGACCCCTGAGGGACACCACTGGTGACTGGTCTCCAGCTGGATGCTGCACCATTCACCATCACTCTCTGGACGCGGCCATCCAGCCAGATCCTAACCCAGTGAAGAGTGCTCCTGTCCAAGCCATGGGCTGCCAGCTTATCTAGGAGTATGCTGTGGGAGACAGTATCAGAGGCCTTGCTGAAGTCTAAATAGACAACATCCACAGCCTTTTCTGCATCTACCAGACGAGTTACCTGGTCATAGAAGGAGACCAGGTTAGTCAGACATGACCTACCCTTTGTAAACCCATGTTGACTGGGTCTGATACCCTGGCCATCTTGTAAGTGCTGTGTGATAGCACTCAGTATGATCTGCTCCATTATCTTACCGGGTACTGAGGTCAGGCTAACTGGCCTGTAATTACCAGGATCCTCCTTCCTACCTTTTTTTTTTTTTTTTTTGTAAATGGGTGTTACATTGGCCAGTTCCAATCGCCTGGAACCTCGCCAGTGAGCCACGACTCCTGATAAATGATGGAGAGCGGCTTCGCGAGCTCGTCTGCCAGCTCCCTCATCACCCTAGGGTGGATCCCATCTGGTCCCATTGATTTATAAATATCCAAGCGTCCAAGCAGTTCTCTGACTGCCTCCTCTTGGATAACAAGAAGACCATTCTGTTCCCTGGCACCACCTACCAACCCCTGAGGACAGTTGTCTTGAGGATAAGCTGTCCTACCAATAAAGACTGAGGCAAAGAAGGCATTGAGCATTTCTGCTTTTTTCTCATCTTTAGTTACTGAGTTGCCTGCCTCATCCAATAAGGAACCGAGGTTGGTTATACCCTTCCTTTTATCACTGATATATTTGTAAAAACTTTTTTTATTGTTTTTAACAGAAGTTGCCAAGTTAAGTTCAAACTGGGCTTTGGCCTCCCTGATTTTTTTTCTACATGCCCTAGCAGCTTCCTTAAATACTTCCTCAGAAATCAGTCCCTCCTTAAAAAGATGATACATCTTTTTTTTATTTCTAAGTTCCTTCAAAACCTCATTGCTCATCCAGACTGGACGTTTGCCTTGTCGACTCATCTTTCAGCACACAGGGACAGTCTGTTCCTGTGCCCTCAAGATTTCCGTCTTGAAGCACACCCATCTCTCCTGGACTCCTTTGTTTTCAAGGACCGTTTCCCAAGGAACTCTCTAAATAAGTCTTTTAAATAGGCCAAAGTCTGCCCTCCGGAAGTCCAGTGTAGAGATCTTATTGATATTTCTCCTTATTTCACCAATTATCGAGAATTCTATAATTTCATGATCACTGTGCCCCAAGCGGCCTCCAACCTCCACATCACCCACCAGTCCATCTCTATTTGTGAACAATAGGTCTAACGTAGTCCCTCCCCTGGTGGGCTTGCTCACCAGTTGTGACAAAAAGTTATCCTCCACACACTCTAAAAACTTTCTGGATTGCTGTTTTTCTGCTGTATTAAGTTCCCAGCAGGTGTCTGGTAGGTTGAAGTCACCTACAAGAACAAGAGCTGATGATCCTGAAACATTGTTCAATTGCTTATAGAATAAGTTGTCCACCTCTTCATCCTGATTGGGTGGATGATAGCAGGTTCCCAGGAGGATGTCAGCCTTATTGGCTTTCCCCTTAATTTTTACCCATAGGGACTCTACTTCATCATCGTTAGTTTCAATACCTATGACATCCAAAACTCCCCTAATATAAAGGGCCACCCCTCCACCTCTTCTCCCTTTTCTGTCTCTTCTGAAGAGCTTGTAGCCATTTAGCGCAGTGCTCCAACTATGTGAGTCATCCCACCACGTTTCAGTGATGGCAACAATATCATAGTTCCGCTGATGCACCATGGCCTCTAGCTCTGCCTGTTTGTTACCCATGCTGTGTGCATTCGTATACATGCACCTTAGCTGGGCTACTGATTTCTCCCTTAACACAGTCTTATCATCCTTGGGCCTGCTTCCTTCCCCCTTCAAACGTAGTTTAAAGTCCTCTCAATAAGGTCTGCCAGTTCATGGGCTAAAAACCTCCTGCCTTTAACAGAGAGATGTATCCCATCTGATTTCAGGAAAGCAGGTACCATAAATGTTGCTCCATGATCAAAAAATCCAAAATTTTGCCGATAACACCAACCCTTGAGCCATTTGTTAAAGATGTGGGTTCTCCTATTTCTTTCATCATTTTTCTCTGCCACCAAAGAAACTGAGCAGAACACTACTTGTATACCTGTCCTATCAACCTCTTGACCCAGTGCCCTAAACTCCCTTTTAATCGCCTTGACACCCCTTTTTTCAATCTGATCACTGCCAGCCTGGAGTATCAGCAGTGGGTAATAATCAGAGGGCCGAATCAGCCTAGGAAGTCTCTCAGTAATGTTTTGTACCTGGGTTCCAGGGAGGCAGCAAACCTTCCTGTGAGATGGGTCAGGTTGACATATGGGGCCTTCTGTCCCCCTCAGAAGGGAATCACCCACTACGATCACTACGATTAAGACTTTTGCATTTCCCATGGAGCCAGTAAAATGAACAAAAGCTTGGGACCAGGGCCATTCAGTATCATATTGAAAAAAGGGGTTTTCAGTCTCTTTCACCTGTTGGGGGCTGACGACTGTACTCAGTGTGGGCTTTGTTATAGGGTTTATCTTAAATGTGTAAACTAGACCTCTAAAACACAACGGATCCGTCAAGTTATTTTGCCAACAGCATGTCACATAAGTTGGTTTGACAAAACCAAAACTATACCAACAATCAGCTGGTTCATTATTACAATACCTTGCAATTGCAATATTGTCAGTTGGGGCCTGAAGTGTAATTACCCACATGCTCTTGATGGCAGCACAGAGTAAGGGAAATTTGTTTAGTACAATTCCACTTTTCTGTAGGGCACAGTTCTGCTGTAGGGATATACGAATAGTTTTTTCCACCTGCTTCTAAAAAATTTCCAGCAATTGTAGTGGAGGAAGCTTTTTCATGGAGAGATCCTTCCACTTTTCTGCATGCTATTATATTTACTTCACCCACTGTTCCACTTAGGGTTTTGATCCACTCCTTCCGATCCCATCCCCACTCATTTAGATGGTATGCCTCAGAGCCATGCTGCACTACAGTTGCTCAGTTCGGATGGCGATCTTTGGGATAAGATCCTAAAACATTTGTGTGCTTGATGATAGCTTCAGACCACAGCCACTCCAAAGAATCCTGGCTGTGGTATTGTGGTAGGATGCAGAAAAATATCACCAGTTTTATCATGGTTCAGATGATCCTCATGTCCCTCGGGGTTCTTCTGTAAAAGTAAACAACAGAAAAATCCTGCCACTAGGAGTCAGGAGACAATGGTTAGAATGATGGAATTATCCAGCGTGGATTTATCCGATGCTCTTTCCCTAGGGCATCAGAGGCTACCCATGCATATTTATTCAGCGGGGATTTTAGTACTAGGGGTACTTCCCCTACAGTAGGAAGGTCCACCAGAACCAGTTGTCCAGCGTAATGTACAGGATTCTTGGGATCATCAGGTCCCTGTAGTGAAGGAATCACGTTTGGAGCTGTTGGACAGAAAGCAGTGATTTTGGGACACCCGTTTAGTCCCCATCTACCATTCACTCCTTTAACTGCTTCCCATAACCGGACATCCCAATTTCCCTCCTGTGGTTTCAAAAGTTGTTTCAAGAGACCATTGGTCCTTTCTACGATCCCGTTAGCTTGAGGGTAGTAAGGGGTGTGAAAAATCCATTTAATTCCCTCACTTTTTACCCACTCCTGTACAACTCTAGCAGTGAAATGGGATTCACTATCAGATTGAATTTCCTGAAGTTTTGGGAATATTCCAAACCACTCCTGTAAAGGTGATGTCTCGGGGAGCAGCCAGAGTCAGTCACGCTCTTCACAGAAGTAATGGTGAACGCTCGTTTATTGTGGGCACACAGGGTTCTTTTATACATATAATTCTTGTGCATAAGCTGTTCACGGGGCATTTTGCTTCTTGCTATTGGCTACCTCCTACGAGCCCTAAGAGGCTATACTATTGGCTAATGTTACCTGCATAAGCATTCCTTTGCAGTTACCTGTTTACAACTTTGTTCAGGGGCCAACGGCTCATTCCCAGACTCTTCGACCTTGGAGTGCTAAGGCAAACAGCATTTTCCCAACACTGCAAGGCCTCTCTGTTTCAATCTTCAGAAATCCTTCTACAATTCCTGCTTTTTCTGTTGCACAAGCTAAGCATTAGTCATTGTCTTACGCAACATATTGTTAATACAAGACATTACACAACTTAGTACTAATAATCCTACTAATACAAGTAATAATATAACAAACACTTGCTTAAAACCAAACTTCTACCATCCTGTAATCCCAAGGCTACTTAACTAATCTCCAAATGCATCATCACTTTCTTTTAAATCATGTAATTTGTTCTTCATTAATTTCAATTTTTTTGTGAATTGATCCAGAATGGTCAGACAGGTTCATGCAGCACATTCCTTCAAACTCTTCACATCCATGGTTATGCACTAAAAGTAAACATCAATCGTAGCATGGTTTTGCAAAACAGCATGATTAACACTGGTACCATCCACTGATAGCTCATCCAAAATTTGGCTAGTCACATTCAATTCTGATTTTGCCCAGCATGCTATCTGCTTTAATGTGGTCATTGCTCTGGCGGCTGTTGCTCCTGGTATAAACATGGATGTTAACACTGTCCTAGCTTGGGACCAGAATTTGGCATCTCCCACGTCTATACAATGAGCTAATTGAGGGGATCCTGCAACACTTGTTGACACCATGAGCAGAAGGCACGCAACACATGAGAGCGTTTTACCATGCGGGCTTGCCGTATCCCTTTTTTAATGGCCCACACTGTCTGCGCAAATCTCCAATCTGCTACTCCACCAAAATCTCCAGGAACAGGGTTAGGTATTCCCAACACTACCTGTGCTGCTTGATAAAAGGCACCAAAGGTACTATTATAGCAATGGGAAACACAAACCACCCTCACGCCAAAGCTTTGGTCTCTCTCTCTCAAATTGTGCACCACAAACTCTGCAGCTCACTTCTATAACTATTACTCCCTGACACTGAGGACACACTTTTTCTTGCCACTCATGCAAGTCCTGGGAAAGTTCCAATGATCCCAATTGGTGACCAATAATGCACGCTACAACCCAGTCTGGGTCAGGAGGGTGTTGTTCACCAGCGGCCTCAACCACCAGCGGCCTCAACCACCAGCTGTCTCAGCAAGGACTTGATGATCCTTCTTCCTTCTTTTCCTCCTTGCTGGCCGAGTCCATTTACGCGGTTCCCATTGTGGTCCAGATGCAAAGCTCAAATGCTTGGGTGCAGCTGTTGTCGAATTCGCCTCAGAGGTCTCCTGATTGCTGACCAGCAGGTTTCAGAGTGACAGATGCCAGGGCCCTTGGAGATCTGTCAGTCTGGGACGAATTTGAGATCAGCTGCTCTGGCCAGAAGTGTTCCTCATCTTCTCGGGAGCTGAGCATCTGGCTTTTTATCTTCAGAGGGCTTGCAGTGTTCACTGAGTGCAGAAGGCTTACTGTGACCCTGTTCACCATGAAACCGCTTTGTCAGCAATGCACGAGTGAAAACCACCCCAGCTTGGCTCTTACTTGGCAGCTGCTGCAGCCACACAACTTAGTAAGATATCTTTGGGTTTTCACCAGCTTAAGTCTTTAGTAAATAAATTCCAAGTGGACACTAAACAAGTATTTCACTAAGAGATGATGAAATGTTAAAATTAAAAGCAAGTCAAATTGCAGCTGTAATTATACTACACTAGAAACTCCAGTTGGTGGGGATCCATTCACTATGTAGAGAGAAATTAGTAATCAAGGTAATTACAAAGACAGAGCAATTGTTTCCTGCATGCTTTTCCAAGCTTGGAACCAACAGAGTTGACTACATGGAGAGTTGACTAGGGTGAACTTGGAACTCACTCTCTCAGGCAGGATACTAGTTAAGAAGTGTTACTGATAACAAAGAAGAAAAATAATACAACATTGATTTTTACAATTTATTATTATTATTATTACTACTATTATTATTATTATTACTTTGTTCTCATCTGCTTTGAGCTTTTGTCTCTTAAAAGTCCTCATCCATTCATGTAGAAACTCGTTTTCCATTCCCTTCTAGCAGCTCCCATCCCTAGTGACGGTTTGAGTGCATGGGGCAGCCCTTGATGCAGAACACGTGGATGTGCAGGTGGGCAGCAATTCTGGCTGGACTCACTGACACAGTATCGGAGCAGGTCAATCAGGGACAGGATCAGGGCAATCCAGAGGACAATATGCTTATCAATAAAGCTGTTAAAATGATTGGTCAAGGAACAGCAATGCTGGGCCTATCAATGCTGTGCTATACAAGTACATTTCACTCTTGGTCATGTGGACAACCATCAGTTTATTTGTGATCTTGGCAGACACAAAACCAAAAGTCAGGGTGTAGAGGGAGGGGTGCCTCTCAAAGAGCTGCACAGCAGATTTCTCGTAGATCATTGCAGCTGAGACAATCACGGAGCCAATATGGAGAAAAGGTGAGAGGACACTTGTTCCTGCTAAAGTGGATCTATTTTTGCCAACTCCAGTTTGTAGAGGAGAATATGGTTCCTGCCACAGTACAAGGAGCTGGGGGTATTTTTACCTGAATGTTCAATCTTGGAATTAGAGATTGCTAAAGAGGTGGTCCTCCAATCGCTGCCAGTAAATGCATGATTATTATGAAGATTTGTACTTTAGTCACATCAATCATGCTGAAGCGCAGTGTTCCTGACGCGTACATCTGTCAGTGTGCACAGTAAAACATGAATGTCACAGCAAAATAACAGAAGAACATCCAGTCAGGTAGATGACCCAGCTGCACAACAATACAAGTGCCTAAAACCACAAAGACTGTGGACAATGAATCACAGCCATGATGAAAAGATCTCCTAATGAAGTGCTGCTATTTGTCCTTCTTGCTTGTTTTCCATCTGTAGCATCTAGGGACTGGGAGGTGGAAAGACCACAAGCACAAGAAATGAATGTCCAGGAAGGCACCTGCCCTGTGTCTGTTGGGCAGTAACATACTAATAATAGAGATGTAAATATATTTATTAACAGTCTGATGATGGTGATCAGACTGGGGGCAATCCAGGCTGGAGAACTGATATCTGCAGTATGAATCCAATCTAACACTGTTCGAGCATTTTCAGATTACAAGCTGTGCTCCTTTATTGTGTGTGCATGTGTGTGTGTGTGTGTGTGTGTATGTATGTGTATATATATATATATATATATATATACACACTTTTTTTTTTTGGCCTGTTGCAAAATTTCCCATTCATGCTGCTCACACAGGATTGCCATCTCTGAACATGACAGGACACACTACAGGACATGCCATGCGTCCTGTGGATTCCCACTGTCTTTCTAGGATAACATCACATATAATTCCAGACCATCGAGCCATGGTGGGGGACGGGTGAATGCGTTGACTGGGGACTGCTTTGTGCAGTTTGTTCTAACAATTGTTTCATTGGAGTTAACTGGGAGCTGAATGATGTTAACTCTTCCTGATTTTTAGCATTTATTGTAGATAGTTCTTGGGCTTTTTCCAGTAGCAGCTTAGTTACTGCTTGTGCTTGCTCCTTCAGGCGCTGCATCACCGCCTGAATTTGATCAGTCAGTTCTTTTAAACCAATCGTGGGTTCTGCCGGGGGTTTTGCTCCATCATCGACGTCCTCCTCTAATTTGTCCGGCAGTGGAACAGCGTCTGGGGAAGGTGGTCAGCAGCAGGGGTCACGGGTTCCCCTCTCTTGGTCAACCGGTGTCTCTTCGGGCACAGCCGGGAAAGGGGGGGCACATGGCACATGTGTTGTGGGAGTGGCAGGAGTGCAGGAGTGGCGGCGCTGGGGCCATGCAGACCCCCGGGGGCCTCTTCCTCCTCATCCTGACTTGCTGTGGGGCAGGGGGCAGCGGCGCTCGGGTGACAGGGATGGTCTGCGGGCCGGGAGCGGCGAGCCGGGCATCGGCCAGCGATGGTGCCGGGGCGCCGGAGGCGGCAGGAGGGCACGGCAGGGGCCCCGCGGCACCTCCCCAACTTCACAGCATTGGGGGGTTGTAAAATGTCCATTTCCCTGCGCCCAGTTAATCAGCTTTTGCAGTACTTTTTTCTGCTACTGTTTTTCCTCTCTCAGAGTATAATAATAAGCAACTTCAATGCGGCAGCAAATTCACACTCCATGCTTGCCGTGGTCAATGGGGCAGGGAAGGAAGTACTTGAGCCTTCCACCTTTTTTTCAAAAAACTGCCCCTGTTCCCCTTACCAGCTCAGCCTCGCACTCTTTGCAAAGACAGCAAGCTTCTGTCTCAATGCTGATGCATCTCTTGGCAGATCAGCGTCTGACCGCTATTTTCCGGAGGTCTCACCTCAATGCAGCTGCATCTGTCGGTGAGTTCAGCGTCCAACTGCTCAGTGTCGCACTGCTAATTTTCTCCTCCAGGTCGTCACCCCAAGGTCCGATGTTCAGTGCCAATTAAAGGTGATTTTGAAAAAAACCACGGGGAACAGCCAGAGTCAAACACCTTCTTCACTGAAGTAGTGGTGAATGATCATTTTATTGAGGGTACACAGGGTTCTTTTATAAATACATCATTCTAGTGCATAAGCTGTTCACACCACATTTTGCTACATGTCATTGGCTATCTCTTCGTGTCCACGAGCTCCAGGCAGCTATACTATTGGCTAGTGTTACCTGCATAAGCATTCCTTTGCAGTTACCTGTTTACGCTTTGTTGAGAGGCCAACAGCTTGTTCCCAGGCTCTTTGTCCTGGTTCTCAGACTCAACGTCCTTGGCAGTGTTAAAACAACAGAACTTTCCAAGCACTGGAAGTTCTCTCTGTGTCTGTCTCCAAAAATCCTGGTACAGTCAAGGAACAAACATTTGTGCTTCAGCTGATTATCATCAAAAACAATCCCAAGATGCTCCACAAACTGCAACAGCTCTGTGGTTCCATTAATTGGGTTCAATCCCTTCTTGGAATTTCCTCAGAAGACCTCGCTCCGCTTTTTAACCTTCTGTGAGGGAGCTGAGAACTCAGTTCTCCTAGGAGCTTGACCCCTGAGGCAAGAAAGGCAATTACCTGCGTCCAAGAGGTTCTGTCAGCCTGACAGGCCCACAGGTATGATCCATCTTTGCCGTTTCTGCTTGCAGTGTTAAGTAGAGTCCCACATTGGAGTGGACTGATTTTTCAATGGGACCCAGAATTAAAAGACCAGTTGCTCATCCTCTAATAGGTTTTCCTTCAAGCACAACCAACTAAAAGAGTAACCACACCGCAAGGAACCATGGCAGCAGCCATCCATAAGGGCTGGGCTCGCTTCCTCTCTCTTGTGGGGTGTGACTTTGCATGCATCTACATGACATTGGCAACTACCAAGGATGAGCCCATGATGCCTCAAGCCATCAGGGTAGAGATGCCACCTATAAGTGGGCCCGAGACCAAGAGGTGGATCTAACCATGGATAGTATTTCTCAGGTTATCCATGACTGTGAGACGTGTGCTGCCATCAAACAGGCCAAGCAGGTTAAGCCCCTATGGTACGGTGGACGGTGGTCTAAATATAAGTATGGAGAAGCCTGGCAGATTGATTTTATTACCCTACCCCAGACACATCACGGTAAGCGCTACGTGCTCACAATGGTAGAAGCCACCATGGGGTGGCTGGAGATCTACCCTGTGCCCCATGCTACTGCCCAAAACACAATCCTGGGCCTAGAGAAGCAAGTCCTGTGGAGACATGGTACCCCCGAGAGAATTGAGTCAGACAACGGGACTCATTTCAAGAACAGCCTTATTAACACCTGGGCTGGGGAACATGGCTTTGAGTGGGTGTACCATATTCCCTACCATGCACCTGCTGCAGGCAAAGTGGAGAGGCACAATGCATTGTTAAAAACCCAGTTGAAAGCATTGGTAGGGGGGGATCTTTCAAGAATTGGGAGCAGCATTTGGCAAGGGCCACCTGGTTGGTCAACACCCGAGGCTCCACCAACCGAGCAGGACCTGCCCAGGCTGAGCCTCTGCATACAATAGATGTACATAAAGTCCCAGTGGTGCATGTCAGAGGTCTGTTAGGGAAGACAGAGTGGATCAAGTCTGCCTCAAGTACAGACAAACCCATTAATGGGGTTGTCTTTGCTCAGGGACAAGGTTGCATATAGTGGATAATGCAGAAAGATGGAACAACACAATGTGTACCTCAGGGAGATCTGATTGTTGGGTGAGAATCATTTATAAACTCACTGTCTGCTGGAGGCTATTGCCGTTGTCTGTACATTAAACCAGGCAGAATGAAGTAGAAGGAAATGTGTAAGTGAGAGGGTATGTGTTAAGTGTTGAAAGAATGAGCAAGTGTTGAAGGTATGAGGAAGTGCGAGAAGAATCCTGCTGCCCTGCGCGGTTTGTTTTCCCCAGGAAAACTCTGCTCATCGGAGTGACCTTGAAGCAAGGGAGTTGGAACTCAGCAAGACAAAAGAAGCTCTGTTTTTTTTTTCCCTGTCAGTTAGTTAATTTAGTGCTAGAGTAGTTAGACACTGTATAATAGCTGAAGCTTTTTGCTTTTTGCTTTTTTTTTCTTTTTCTTTTTTTTTTTTTCTTTTTTTTTTCCTTTCCTTTTTTTCCTTTTTTGCCCTCTTCTCGGAACTTTTCCAACCTCTCTGGACTAAGGACCTGGGGAAGCACCGGGGGCCTCCACAGGGGACCCACCCCACCAAGACCAGCCCTGCACATCTCCTTTTCTCCCAACGCCAGTAGAGACAGAGCGGTAGAGCACAGTGACGATCTTCAAGAGGAGAGACTTTCTTTAAGTTTGTTATCCCTCCGTAAGCAGCACAAAGCTCTTGTCATCGGGTATTGTGCTGGGAGTGCTTTGCCTGTTTAATAAACAGGTTTTTTCCACTTCTCTCTGAGGAAGTTTTTTCCCGAACCGGTTGGGGGAGGGAAGGGGAGCCCGGGAGGATTTCTCCCAAAATCTGCCTGAAACCACCACAACCTGTCTGTCCTGGCTGCATCTTTCTGGGAGCAATCCCTGGATATACTGAATTTGGGTGGCAAAATTCTAATTTTGGCCATGGTCCCTGGAAAAGAAGGATGGTTCTCTTCCATAGGAAAGAAGGAAAGGAGCCCCACTTTTTCAGGGGCAGATGAGAGGTGATCACCAGAGGCCAAGGCCAGCCAGATATGGCTGGATTTTTTCCTGGAGAGACTCTTGCATACAGGAATTTTTTTAGGGAGAGTACCAGTTTTGGCAATGGGCATCTGAAAAGATGGATGGTTCTTTTCCATAGCAAAGAAAACGCAGAGCCCCAGTGCTCCAGGAGCTGATGAGAGGCAGCCCTTGACATTCCAAGATCAGCCAAACCTTTCAGGTGGCCCCTGGGAGGCCAAGCCAGCCAGACCTCGGTTCCATGGGGCCCCACAGTGTCCCAATGGTCCTTCACTTCCATGAGGCCCTGAGGTGTCATAATGTTCCCATGGTTACAGGAGGCCCTGAAGGGTCTGAATGGTTCCATAAGGCCCCACGGAGTCATAATGGTCTCTTGGGTCCATGAACCCCCGCTTTGTCACCCGAGCTCTGTGGTTTTCACAGGGTCCAGTGGTGCTGCAAGGATCCCTTGGTTTCATGAGGTCCCCACAGTGTCACAGAGATCTCCATAGGAAAGAACGAACCGAGCCCACGTGTGTCAGGGGCAGTCACCGGAGGCCAAGGCCAACCAGATTTTGCCTGGGAGCAACCCTTGGATATACAGAATTTTAGCAGTGGAATCCCAGTTTCAGACATGGACATCCAGAGGACATCCAGAGGAAAAGGATGGTTCATTTCCATAGGAAGTGAGGCACGGAACACCTGTGTTTCAGGGCCAGATGAAAGGCAGCCATCAGAGGCCTAGGCCAGCCAGACCTCTCTGTCCTGGTAACTTTTGACTAAAAGCGACACTTGGATATATAGGGAATTTTGGAGGTGGAATCCCAATTTCAGCCACTTCTGTGTAGATAAGAGGGATGCGTCTTTTCCATTGGAAGGAAAGCACTGAGCCACAGTGTTTTGAAACCAGGTGAGAGGCAGCCCCCAAGAGGCCAAGGGCAGCCAGACCTCCAGACCTGGCAGCTGTCACTTGGGAACAATCCTTGGATGCATGGAGTTTTGGAGGTGGAATCCCAATTTTGAACATGGGCACCTGGTCGAGGTGGATGTTTTTTTCCTAAAGGAAAGAAAAGCACAGAGTCCAAGTAGTTTGGAAGAAGATGAGAAGTAGCAACCCTTAGGCCAAGCCAGTCAGACCTGTCTCTCCTGCCACCTTTCATCTAGGGGCTATCCTTGGACTCGGGGCATTTTGGAGGTGGAATCGCAATTCTGGCCATGGGTGCCTGGACAGGAAGAAGAGCTCTCTTCATTAGAAAGGAAAGCAGAGAGCCCCAGTGTTTCAAAGGCACATGAGTGCCAGCCCACAGGAAGCCAAGGCCAGCCAGACTTGTCAGTCCTGGCAGCTTTTGTCTGGGAGCTGTCCATGGATATAGGGAATTGTGGAGGCAGATTCCCAATTTTGGCCATGGGCACCTGGTCGAGATGGAGGTTTTTCCGATAAGAAAGAAAAGCACACGGTCCCAGTGTCTCAAAGGCAGATGAGAGGTGGGCCTGGGTGGCCGGGGCAGCCAGATCTGTCTGTCCTGGCAGATTTCACCTGGGAATAATCTTTGCATAGAAGGAAATTTGGAGGAGGAACCCCAGTTTTGGCCATGGGCCCCTGGAGGAGGAAGACAGTTCTCTCCCATAGGAAGGAAAGGCAAAAGCCCCAGTGCTCCAGGGGCAGATGAGAAGCAGCCCTCGACATGCAAAGGTCAGCCAGACCTGTCAGGTGGTCCCCAGGTGGCCCAGCCAGACCTGTTCCATGTTCCCTTGGTTTCCTGGGACCCCACAGTGTCACAATGGTCTTCTTGGTTCCATGAGGCCCTGGAGTGTCACAATGTTCCCTTTTTGCTTCTGGAGTGCCACAATGGCCTCTCAGCTCCATCTGCTCTCGCTGTGTCACAGTGGCACTTCCGTGACACTACGGGCTCCACCAGGTCACCACAGACCCTTGATTCCTTGGGGCCCCTGAGTTTCACAATTGTCTCCTTGATTCCATGAGGCTCAACTGTGTCACAAGGGCCCCTTGGTCCCATGAGGTTCTGTAGTGTCACCATGGAGTCCTCGGACCTGCATTGTCACAACTGACCCATGGTTCCATGAGGTTCTGTAGTGTTACCATGGAGTCCTTGGACCTGCATTGTCACAACTGACCCATGGTTCCATGAGGTTCTGTAGTGTCACCATGGAGTCCTGGGATCTGCATTGTCACAACTGACCCATGGTTCCATGAGGTTCTGTAGTGTCACCGTGGTCGCTGTCAGTTGCTAGACGAGATCAATGTCCTGAGACATCTTGGGATGTTCAGAATGCCCATGTGGGGTCAAGGGTGGGTCAGGCCTTGGTTTGTGCGGGGATAGAGCCCCGCCCCCAGTCCCAGCCCTGCAGAGCTGTCAATCACACAGCAGGGGCTGTGCTAGCCCAGCACTGATTGGCTGAGCTCTCAGTCAATCACACAGCAGGGGGCTGTGCTAATGCACCTCTGATTGGCCAGGCTGTCAGTCAACCACACAATGGGTGGTGCTAACATAGCTCTGATTGGCCGAGCTGTCAGTCAATCACACAACAGGCCGTGCTAACACTCCTTGGCTCAGCTGTCAATCACACACAATCAGCAGCTGCCAACCCTGACTCTGATTGGGCAACCAGCTGAAATCCCACCCAAGGGGCGGGCCCGTGAAGGCTCAGGGGGTTAAAAGCTGGACGTTGAGGTCAGCCCATGGTTGGGATCCTGCATTTTCTTTGGGTTTTTCTATGAGCAACATTGGAACCTGAGCAGCTGGTACCTATATGTGTGTGTTCCTAGAGATCTTCTTTCTCTTGTTCTCTACTTCTTCTTCTTCTACATTCCTGGAATATTTTGGGTAACTTAACATCTTAAGGGTTCAAGTTTTTTAGATTAAATTAGCTAAGTTAATGCTGTGATAAGAGTTTTATGCAGAATTTTATGTTGGATTAAATGCTGTGATAAGAGTTTTATGTAGAATTCTATGTTGGATCAAACCGTTTGACAATGTTCCTTTGTTGTCTGTATTTTGCCAGTAAAATCTTGTGTCATTTTGACCTCCTGGCTCAGTTGGTTAGAGCATGATGCTAGTATCACCGAGGTTGGGGGTTCAATCCCTGTGTGGCCCATTCACATAAGAGTTGGACTTGTGGGTCCCTTCCTACCAAGAATATTTTTTGCATCTGTCCATGTTGAGAATATCTGGTTGGTGTTTCTCCCGTTCACCAAACACAAGTAAAGGAACGTTTGGTTACCCCCAGCATTTAAGAGTTCTGGGGTGCTACAGCCCTGCAGGCTCACAATGGCCTCTTGTTTTCATGAGGCCCCACAGTGTCACACAGGCCCTGGGTTCCATGGGTCCCAGCAGTGCCACAAGGATCCCCTTGGTTCCACAATGTCCCACAGTGTCACCCATGGCCCCATTCCACATGGTTAATGTGTCAGAGGAGGGGAATTCAGAGCCCTTTTCTCCCCTGTGGGCTGAGGGTCTGCATTTCCAATGGCCCTGCAGCCGCCAAAGGGGCCTTTTTTGCTCAGCTGAGAACAGTTCTGCTGAAATCCTGTCATAAACCTGCTTTTCCTGCAAATGTGCCCAATGAATCCTAATTATTTGCAACCCCAGGTCTTGTGTGGGTGCAGGTGTGAGTACTGAAGGATGGAACAGCACTGGTGGGGAGAAGTTCTTTTTCTTGATTGCTTTTCTTTTTGTTTGTTTTGGGGTTTTTTTGCTGTTGTTGTTGTTGTTCTTTTGGTTTGGTTGGTTTTGTTTGGTTGGTTTTTTTTTTTTTTTTAATTGGGGGGGATTTTGTTTTGGTATGGGGGTTTTTTGTTTGTTGTTTTTTTAGTGATTTTTTTTTTTTTTTTTTTTTTTTTTTTTT
>JANEHK010000448.1:0-17713 GCA_025960845.1 Tachycineta bicolor | reverse complement strand
CTCCCTCAGGCTCACGTTTCTCTGCTCAGCAGCCACACATGGGGGTGGCTGCTGGAGAGCTGGGATGCTTTCCAGGAGACACCTTCACTGCAGGCTTGCCCCAGTCTGCTTTCCCGCTGCCCTCTCCTCATGTTTTAGAGCCAGTATGGATGTTAGCAATTCAGGTAAGACTTTGATTGCTTCAGCAGCTCTTCTGATGCAGCTCAGACCAATCCACTGCTGACACTACGGAATAAACTTCTCAACTCTCGAGAGGACCTCCCAAGAGAAGTGCACCACCACATCCCTCCTCTTCAAACCCCAGTGAATAAGCCCACAGAGGCTCACCTTGGAATCTGCAGGGAGGGGCTGCCAGTCCACACTGTTCCAAATCCACAGATTTGGAACGGCTGCTCCAAGTCCACCACAAAGCTGAATGGCAGCGAGCAGGTGTTTTTTAAAGACAAAGGCTGGTACTGCAGTGTCAGGACATCAGTGGGTTTCTACAGAAGCAGGAGACAAGGAGAAACAGCCTTAAGTGGCCACAGACCTTCTTCCCCATCCGATGCATTTCACATTTTTCAACCCCAGAAGTGCATATATTTCTATTTACTTCCAGCCAATTTAAGAGTTACACCTTTAAATGCCAGCATGCAATCTGGAGACTTACCTTTTCCACACGGAAAGCGATTGCTCTGGAAGAAATCCGCACAACAGGGCAAATGAACTTGCAGGTGACATCCACTTGCATCATCTGTTTCTTTAGTTTCTCTTTCCCCACCCTAGCATGACACAGCAGCGGCTCCTCCACCTCCTGCATGTGAGATTCACTTGTGACCCAGTGCGTGCTGACAGGCCAAACACCCCACACTGGCTTGGCACCACCCACGGGCCCTATTCCTGTCACTTATCATTACGGACTGTAATTACTCTGTGCTCTCCTCAATAGCTCTCTTCTCTTGCTGTGCTGCCACCCATTTATTCTAAATATCTGTGCTCAGGTGTCCTGGAGCCAGGGAAGGCATACCAGACTTAGCTGGCAGCTTCTCTGCAGAGTTTCATTTCCCCTGGAAAGAAAGGTCCAGGTAGGAGAACACCCCAAGACTCTGCTAAAATCTCCCCCTCTGAGTTGCTCTCCAAGGGTGCTGCAAAACCTGGCTGCCCCTGGCACACCAGGGCTGACTGAGGCAGCAGTAACACAGAGACTGGGGCAAGCAGTAATAGAAAAGTTGACCTGTCAATCTGTTAATTAGAATGATCCCTGGGAACAGTTTCCTGCTTGGATGGACATGGCACTGATCTTTAGAGCGGGCACACTGTGTTTTCCCCCTCCAGGACTCAGGGTTCGACCAGCCCCCTGCCCATGTTTGCCTTCAGAGGAAAAGCGGTGCTGCTCCCAGACACTCCTACCATTCACAGGGCTTTTGTTTTACTGCCTGCTTCCCTCAGTAAAACCACATGACAGTAGTTGAATTTACTTCCCGCCTAGGCTTCTAATCTAGGCACAACTTATTTTCTCTGCTCTTCCTTTCTGCCTCGGCACATGACACCGGTAACCCCTGTTTGCCCGCAGGAGCAATACTGCCTTCAACCTGTATTTTGGGATCAGCAAATTGGCTTTACGGTAGCCATGGAAACACAAAAGAGCCTTAGCAATGGATGGTGGCCAGCAGGGAATGCAGCTGGCCTTAAGACAGCTTCTTCAAGTCACTTGCTCCTTCTCCCAGGCAAATGTCAAGGGGCTGCAGAAGCAGCTGCAGTAGAGGGGATCTGAGAGGGAAGGCTGAGTTCTTGGCAGGGGCCGCACCTGGACAGTGCTGGAGCAGCCTTCCAGCACCATCTCCACAGTCTGGACTGGCCTCAGGTCTATCTGCAGCGGCTGGAGCTTAAACACGGGGTGGCCAGGCCTGGGGCTCTGGGAAGCACCTTTGCTCTTGGTGCCACCAAGGGCAGGGCGACAAGAACTCTGCCGCAAGATGTGGGAACCTGCTGTGCTCCAGTAGAGCTGATGGAAGCGGCGTCCTTTGTCAGCTGGAACTCGTAACGGCAGGGAGAGAAGCTACAAGAGAAGCAGAGATGGAAAATGTCATGGCAGCTGCTATTTCCCTGTGGTCACTCAGCTGCAGCTTCACCCTGATGGCCGTGAAACTCTGCAAGAAAACCTCCACCCAAAAGGCTGCCCAGGCTCCAAGCTTCAGCCCTGCCAGGTCTTCCGGCTTTTCCATGTCCGTGGCATTCCAGGGTATCTACTGACTCTCAGATGACTTATTTCTAAAGGAATTCCTGTGGCTTCAGGGAAACAGAGTTGGGATCTTGACTATTGGAGAAGATCTAGCCTGAAGGACTATGGAAAAATTGTTCCTTGCTGAACCCACAGGAGAAGTGGAAGCTGAGAGTCTCCTACCTGAAATGGGATTCCAAGTCGAGCTTTGGACCGAGAGGCTTGTTGCTGACAATTGTGGTGCCAGTGCCCACAGCCTGGACTGGGATGAAGGTTGTAGGGCTGTTCTCAATGAAGACCTTCACCTTGTCCTGGGATTTTTTGGTATCATTCACATTGGCTATGACAGTCACATCCATCTCACAGTTAGGGGGGATCACTCCTTTGCTGGGTACAATCCTCCAGCATGAGCGTTTCCCAGCCTGTAAGCCAAAGCTAAACACAAACTAAGGATGGAAACCATGGAGGTGCAGGAAACAGGAAGGCTAAGGAGAGGAGTGTAAAAACCATAAAAGTTTAATTTCCCTAAATGTAAGCTATTGTGTCTGGCAGCAGCAACTCTCCAAGAGCTTATACAACCTGTGTTTTACCTTCCTTTAGCAGATTCAGGTCATTAGCCCCATTTTGCTCAACCCAAGGGATGCGCCTTCTCAGAAGAAGGTTATTCCTTCTGCTGGCTCTCTTTGGAGTGCTTGCCAAGGGAAACTATTTACTCTCTCCTGGCTTCCCGACAGCGGAGCTGGGTCTGCACAAAGGCTCAAGGCCGGAGGAAGCCAGGACGGCTCCAATCCCAGCCTAGCAGACACACAGCTGAAGGACACCGCTGAGAGCCTGAAGAATAACTCTGCAAAGCCAGCTGAGCAAAACCCCAAAGTCTCCTTTCCCAAGGCGCCATCAGTGATTCTCAGCAGCCCCTGAAGGACTGAAGCCCTCACTTCTCACTGATCCTCAGCTGTGTCGATCGATCGTCAGAAGTGTCCCAGTGCCCTCTGCTGTTGCGCTGCTTGGCTTCCCTAATGGTTTGTTCCCGATCTCCCTTGACTCCTGGGCAATTGGTTTTGCCCTAAGTTTGTT
Source organism: Tachycineta bicolor (assembly GCA_025960845.1). Lineage (NCBI taxonomy): Eukaryota > Metazoa > Chordata > Aves > Passeriformes > Hirundinidae > Tachycineta > Tachycineta bicolor. Next base: position 14,439 of record JANEHK010000448.1, on the reverse strand, counting down.
CCCTCCTTTATTCCAGAACAACGTATGTCAATCCCCGTTTGTTCCATCTCCTCAGTTGCCAGTCTACGATCACTCCTACCCCTAGCTCCCCAGAAAGCTCTCCTTTCCTCCACGCCCCGTTGGCTTCCCAGAATTGTAGCCACCCCTTGTATTCCCCTATTGGCCAGAGTTTTATGGGCCACTCCCCATGATGCTCCCCCACTGTGTCATTACTGGTTGTTGTCATGTATCCAGCCCTCGTTCCACCCCTGCTTAAAAAGCCCTGTCACCCTTTTTGCCCTGCTCTCTCTCCCTGGAACCTTCAGCCCTAATAAACTCCTCGCTGGAACCCATATTGAGAGCCTCCTTCTCCTTCACTCGATCCTGGGCGCAGCTCGGTCTACACCTTGGGGATTGATTGCCCCAAAGGTCCAGCCTGAGGCAGCCACATTCCTCAGGTAGGTCCCCACTCCTCCAAGGAGCAAGGCAGGCTTGGATTTGCAGAGCTGAGGGTGCCTCACTCTGCTTTGGAAAAGTCAGCTCTACATCATTACAGCAGGGCAGGAAAGCAGGAAGCAGAAAAAAACCTGCAAGTCATGCCCTCTGGGCATGGCATGGCCTTCCCAAGCCTTCTCATCCTCCGGTTTCTCATGGACCTCCCTCTACAGATGGGGCAAGAGAGCTGGAAGAGCCCCAGGGAGGGAGGAAAGGCCTTGCACCAGCACAGCTGCACAGGCACAGCTCTGCAGGTCCAGCCCCAGTATGAGCATGTGAAGCCCACCCTTTACATGCCGGGCTCACCCAGCCAAGGTGCATCGCTCCCTGGAGAGGCTGAAAGCAGACTATCATTGTGGAGTCAGGGAAAGCTGCCCTGGCAATCCCCCGCTTTTTATCCCCTAAAAAAACTGGAAAAGCAGCAAGAGGAAAATTCACCCTGCTCCTCCTTGGCCCAGGAGGCTGAGCCTGGACTCTCACACAACACCAAATGCTTAATGCACAAACACAAGTCCACAGTGACAGGCTTGGCTCTAACCAGCTCCAGGAGCTGAACCCACCTAATACAGAGAAGATCAAGTCTCTTTTCAAAGCTGTTTTCAAGCCTGTCCCAGATGCCCCCTCCAGCAGGGAGCACATGCCACTTGGCCCCAAGCCATGTACCCTTCCTGGCTGCTCCCCCTGCCAGAGGAGCAGCTCCAGTTCCAGCCCTGTGGATTGTCCAAAAAGGGACACAGGCTTCTCTTGACCTCCGAGCTCCAAAAGCATGACTTGCACAGCTAACTATCTTCCACAAAATAAAGGGAGACCTTGCAAACACGATCCAGACTCATTTCTGCTCCAGCCTCTCTGCACGCTATTTCAGAGGCGTGCCTGAGATCCCAGCTCCTCTTGCTTGCACTCGGATGGAATCTCTTGCTTCCACGCACACAGAACAACACAGAAACATTGCCTACAAAAAACAAGTCAAGGGCTGCTACTAAACACCACTTTTCCCTGGAAAACAGCCCCACAGACATTTACCATCTCTGCCCAGAAGACTGCAGGAATGCCACTCTGATTGGAGAGATGGAGACTTATGGCAGCGTTCTCTCACGCCTGCAGGCGCGCAGGCTAGCTCCGTTCTGCGCTGCGACAGCGTGGATCGGTCAGGGTTACAGGCAGGGCGAGTAACCTCCTCCCGGTGGGTTCTGGCTTCCCCACACCGGCGAGTGGACCTGATGGAGTTGCGACTGCAGCGACAGAAAAAGGATCGACTCTCTTTAGGCAGGGTAGAAGGTAGTTCATTAAGGGGAGTCCGGCAAGGAGCTCTGCCTCAGACCACTGCTGCCCAGAGAGAGCAGAGATCAAATCCTGGTGGCCTGGGAAGGATCCAGGGGTGGTGACAACGGGTCAGCCAACCCGGGAACACGGCAGTGGTAACAGGGGTGTCAACTTCTGAACCATTAAGAAATCACAAGAGGGTAGGAGGGGATTCCCCAGGCACCAGCCTACCAGTCGACGCCTCTCCTGGATCTTTCCAGGATCCAGGGAAGGATCTCGAAGTAACGGACAGGGTGACCAAGAGGAGAGAGGGGGATTGACAGGGACAGGTGCAGGGGAGGAATGATCTGGCATAAAACGTCTAACCAACTCATAAGGGGGAAAACTATTACAGAACACAGGGCTAGAGAATGGACTGAACCATTACAAAAATAACTTTAAAATCTTACAAAAATAACTTAATAACTTAATAAAACAAGTCTCACACTACTACAGGAGACTTTTGGAACTGTCTTGTAGCACTGGGATTTTGCCAAAATTTATCTCCTTCAAACGGACACAGACAATGGGTCCATGGCCAATGCACTCTAAAAGGATTTCCTGTTCCAGAAAGAAGGTAGGAAAGAACAAAAACAAACAAACAAACAAAAAACAAAACAAAACAAACAAAAAAACCCACAAAAAACCAAACAAACAAACAAAAAAAAGAACCCAAAAAAACCCCACAAGACTCAACAAGGAGAGTTTTAAAAACTTAGCCAACTCTAAAAGCATTCCTAGACTGGGGATAATTATGGCTGTTTGAAGTTGTCAGTGATTTAGACTGAAACAGAAGGCCTGGAGCAAGTGTGGGGGTCTAGAGTGATCCCACCTGAAAGCCACAAGCTCCCATTATCAGGGGACAAAGAAGTGCTGTTTGCCATGCTTACTTCTTCACACTCCTCCTTCTTCCTCCATAGGAGATTGCTATTTCCTCTGCCTCCTGCCTGCTTCATTCACTGCTTCATCTTGTCCCAAACCACCTTCCCAACTTTTGCTGCTGCACAGCCATCCTTGAACACTAAGTTCTTTTACATTCACAAAGCTGCACTTGTCAAATCAACACAAGTCAAAAGCAAAGCAGGCTCTTCAGAGCAGAGATGAGGCAAATTAGCTGCCTTCAATTGGTGCTTATGTGTATCCTTCACAGAGATGAGTAAGGCGCATTAATTAGTAATTGCATCATTCAAGCTATATTTTTTTTCCTTAAAAGAAAAGTCTGAACTGACTTAAAAATAGTCTGAACCTCAAAAGAGTTGTTCTTGCAGAGCTGGCACAGACAGTGGGACAAGGAACATGGATCCCTTGGCTAAACTACCTGCTCACACCGGTGGAAACAAGGACAGTTTATTCATTCTTGCTGGATTTCACCGGTCCTAAACACCTCAACTCTTACACAGGACTTGAATGCATAAAACTCACAACACCAGTAAGACTCACTGGAGGGCTTGGAGTGTGATTTTTACCTACGGAAGAAACCAGCCTCCATGATGTAAAACCTTTAGTGATGTCTGACTTGAGGGAATGGCATTGACAGGTGCCAGAATTACTTTCAGTCAGAAGGAGCAGCATCCAGAAATGCACCTCCTCCTGGGACATACATGGCTGTGCAAAGAAGAGCCAGAAACTATGTACCATGGCTGGTACCTCAAGAATAAGGAACGATAAGCCCTGCATGGTGATGGATCTTTTATCCCTCTGGGAGAAGGGAGGCCCAGGGGGCTGCAGCCTGGCTGATGCTGCCCAAGACTCTCTGGAAGGGGAAGCTGGAGGGAGGAGCAGTGCCTCACCAGCTGGCCTTGCTTCCAGATGACAGTGGGGCAGAAGCAGCAGAGGCAGGGCAGAGCCCTTTTCAGATGAGCAGAATAGCACCTAGGGGATGCCTGGCCCGGCTTCCGTTAGCGTGTAACAATGGGATATATCCTCGCTGAGGAAAAGGGTTAAAAAAAGCCACAAGCCCTCCACCTACAGTATTCTTAAAAGGGACAAGAAAAGCCCTGTTCACCAGTGTTACAGGCAATGCCACACACAGGAACAAGAACAAAAGCGGAGGGCAACTTTGCCCTCAGTGTTATTGCTACACACACACATCCGCATCCTGCAGCCCTGCTGGCTTTGCTGGGGTGGCAATGTCACAAAACAGACTATTTAGGGATGAAGAACTTCCATGCCTGGCAGACAAGGCCGCTATTCTGTAGTCCCTCTTGCTGTTATGACACATGCCTCATTTAGGAGCTCTTTTAGAATAATCTTCTTTAGAATTCTTAGAATCATCTTTAGAACCTTCAGAACCCTCTTTTAGGCGGCTGTAGTTCACGAATTGCTTGTCTCATCCATTTCCAAACTTGGTGGAAAAAACAAGCCAAGTCTGTGCTCCAGATGCAAATTGTGTGGACATTCATATATTTTGGGCTGGGCTTTTGCTGAGGAAATATGATGGCTATCTCTCAGATCTGAGGGACCTGGCTTTCAGAGAAGCCTCAGGCCAGCTCTGCACAAAACATCCCTTCAGCGTGGTCTTATAGACAGTGCTTGCTTTAGCAGCATTCAGCGGTGTCCCTTTGTGTCCTAGTTACGGAGGAATGTGAAATGTACTTGCGGGTCAGGACCTGAGAATGGCTTTAGAAAGGACAGGGATCTATCAGAAGGTTAGTTGGAATATTGGCATCTATTTTGACCACTGAAAATGTCAATTGCGGCTTTGGGCAGTATCCATATAAAACCCCCTGATTTCCTGCAGGCCAGTCTCTTTCCCTTTGGCCAGAGAGGGAAAGGTAACTTGGTAGGGCAGCCGGGGGTGGGCCGGGGCCGGGCTTCCCCGGGCCCAGAGGAGCGGGCCTGGCCGGGCCGTGCCTCCGGGCCCAGCTGCTGCCAGCACGGAGCGCCGGGCAGGCGCCGCCGGCCGGGCCCTCATACCAGCTACGGGCCTGGCTGGGCCGGGGCCCGCCGCGACCTAAACGGAGGGGTGGGCAAAAAAGGCATCTACGATTCCGCCTGGTTTTTTTGATTCCGGACTGCCCGGGTCCTCTGATCTTTTGGCAGGAGTTCTTCCCCACACCCCTCACCAGTGCAGCCTTGAACATCTAACACCATGAGCTGCAGCGAGAGAGAAAAAGACTCTGGGCAGATTTAACCTTCTCCTGGCAACAGGAAACTTCCAAAGCCTAACCCTTCCCTGAGAGAGAAAAGAAAGAGACAGAGTGAACATGAAGAAGACACAGCATGAAGGCACTGAAGCAAGAGTGAAAAGACTATTGGGACAGAGGGTTAAGGAGTTTGTCATTCCATCCTTACTGAGCCACAGAAATGAACATTATATGTAGATTATCCCTTTAAATCATAGGAAAGATATGCATTTAGGGAGTTGATTGTTAAGATTTGTGTTTAGATTTGAGCAAAGGTGTTTGTAATGGACTAAGTGATAGTAACCTCATGAGATGCTTGAACAAACATAAAGATGAGAAATCCTCTACACCAGGGAAGAATTGAGAAAATATCTCTGTGCCTCAAGATAAAAAAATCTTTGCCTTTAGAGTTATTCATCTTTAAAAGCTGACACCCCAATATGGAGAAGTCTAAGACCCATGACCCATAAGCAGCTTAAGAAACTGCTAATGGGAGGGGTCACAAAAGCAAGTTTCCCTGGGCAGCTATTTTTGTGACAGTTCAACAACCCACAAGAGAACTGTTTTCAGTTGTCAGTGATATCCATGGCTCTAAGAGAGACTCTTCTCCTAAAGAATTAATAAAAGATTGTTTTCAAATAGTGAAACTAACTGAAAATTACAAGTTTTAGCTTTTTATGTTGTTTTGTAAGAAAGTTAACCGTTTGTAGAAAGGGGAAGGAATGTTTTTAAAGTTTCATTCTGTTTTATTTTCGTTTTTTCCCTTTCTTTTTCCATTCTTTTAGTGTGTGTTAATAAAACTATTTGTTCATTTTTAAGCTTCAGCTACTTTGCTTTTCTCCTAATCTCTCTCCCACACACAAAAAACAAAAAACAAAAAACAAAAACAAAAACAAAAAAACCCCCAAAAAACCCCGAAAAAAAACCCCACTAAGACCACTACACTAAATTTAGCAACCAGAATGTAGTGAATGTAAAACCACTACAAGAGACTGTGATGAAGAGACTCTCATGTTTGAGTGCTCCATTTCAGCACCACACCAACCTCTCACACTCTGGTGTGAGCCCAAGGCACACTCGCCATAGGAGACGTCACCGAAGTGGAGGGCGGGCACATTAAATCGAAAAGTCGGTGCCATCACAAAACCCCTGCGAGAACAAAGGCAGGGAAGTGGTGGCTGTGTTAAAAGGGAATTGTAAAGGGTGCGGATGTCCTTAGGGAGGGGCGGGACAGAAGCTGCTGGCAGAGCCACTCTGGCTCTCAAATCAACCCAGAACCCTGAGCTCAGCACAGCACCCACATGGACAGGAGGCAGCCAAAGCAAAGTGGTCAGCAGCTGACAGACCCTCTGGGACAGGCCCTCAAGCTGCTGTGGTCCTGAGAACTGTTTTACTCCTCCTTTCATCACTTTTCTTCTTTTTTTCCCACCTCTACCCTTTGCTGAGTGAGGATTTTATCCTTTGCAATGGCACCGGCCCATGTCCTTGGGACAGTTCCTGCTGCATAGTTCCCTGTCTCCCACATCAGTCCTTTCCTGGCTCTGGAAAGGAGGTATCAGATCACTCTGCACAGGAGTCGGGAGCACAGCTTGTCCCCCACAGCATGGCCATAAGAGGTGAGCTGAGGCTGCTGCTGCTTGTTTGGGATGGATTATTAACAGAAGTTTTTAATAACACTGCTGCCGGTGCAGAATCACCCAAGCTGGCCCGTCTCCAAAGCCCTGGGGCCCTAGCTGGCTGTTCAGGTGGGGACATCCAGAGCAGCTACAGCCCAAAGCTGATCCATGCCACTGTCTGCCATGGCCCAAGGCAGAGGGAGATCCCTGCAGGGAGGAGTCATTCCAGCTCCTGGGTACCACACAGGGTAGCAGGCACCCCCACACTAAGGCAACGCCAGGATCAGAGCAGAGATTAAGACCTCAGGAAGCACTTTTTTTCTCTGCTCAACCCCAAAATGAGGTAGGTGGGGGATGTCCCAGAGACAGCTACACATGTGCCCACCAAGCTCCCAGAGTCCTTACTTGATGGTCAGGATGGCAGGTGTAGGAGATCCAGCCACACTGAACTGGAATCGTTCCTCAAACGCCCCCAAGATGGTGCGATGGAAGGAGATCCAGATGGCCTGGAGCCCATTCGGTGCCACAATGCCCTCCTGGGTCAGGAAGGTGAAGCAGGAGCCCATGGCTGTGGTTGGAGGGATGAGGCAATAAGCCCTCTGTTTAACCGGATCGTCTGCAGCAGCAGCAGGAAAGCAAAATGCAAATACATGAGGAATCTTCCTTTCCTACAGAAGTCTGAGTTACTCTGGATTTAACAATTAACACTTGTCCAAGGCAGAAGATGCCCTGTGCTGCTGCATGGCAGAAGCCAAAAAATGCAACTTTGAAATACAACTTCCTTTGGCTTTGGGTTCTTCATGCAAAGCGGTGATAACTTCACATAAGCAGTCACTCTGGGGTTTTCCACATTGACCTGCAGCACAGAGAAGCTGCTCAGCATCACCAAGTTCATTCACACCCAACCCTAAGAGCAACCCTGGGCATAGCAGCATTACCAGTGAAACCACCACAGAGCTGCTGCTGCTGCTTCCAGGTGTGCCCAACCTCACTGTGGGCAGGGCATGTTCAGCTTCCATTGCAGCCAACCTGTTTAGTGCATGTGGGAGAAACCAGAAGCAGAGATGTAGAAAGTTCCTTTGCTATCTTCCCAGAAACACTCTGCTCTTTCTACAGCCACCGTGGCTCAAGTGTGGTGAGGGACTGGTCAGCAAAGGAAAGCACTGCCAAGCACTTTGACCAGTGCTGAGGCAGGAGGCTTGATGGCTTTCCTCTAACTCCCAGGAACAGGCAGGAGGGACTTGACCGAAAACTTTTGGCAATGGACTCAAACTCAAATGCAGCCAGTTTGTTCCAGCTGCTTTTGGACAGCCTGAGCACAAAGGTGATTTGTGTCTGGGACTGGAACAAAAGCCTCTGAACACGCAGCTTTTTGGCCCAGTGTTGCTTTCACGTGTCAAGTGGTTTTGCAGGAAGCCTCCAAACTGATCTCCAAGGAAGGCTGCCCAAATTAAGCAGTTGGGGTTTCATGAACAACAGACACACTTTTCTGACACCATGAAAAAGATCCAGATTCCAAGAACCCCCCCCCCCAAATTTGACAACTATCGCAACCGCCATAGGTGCCCAGAATTCCACAGGTCCACAAGGCTCACTGCTACCCGAGGAGCCACTGGGATTCACCCCAAGCCTGCTGCTCACCTTACATCTGAGGTTTGCTGTGACAAAAACCTCCCCGATGTCCAGTTCCTCGTAGCTGAAGAGGAGCCTGGGCCTGAGGCCTTCCCCTATGAGGTGCAGGAGCAGCCTCTTCTCACGGCCTGGGGAGAGATTCCTATTTCAGTACAGTAATTCCTTCTGCTATCCTGCATTTTCCAGGCTGCCTTCATGCTAGTCCATGACTCTGGGCTGCATGGGATCAGCTCCTGTAGTCCAGGAGAAGATATGGACCCTTCTCTTCCCTCAGGAGATATGGTACATCCATAGAGAACATCCTTTCTTACACCCCTCTGTCGACAGTGAATCTTTAGGAATGCCAGAAATTTTGTTCTTGTGCACCTCAGAGAGTGTTTTTCCCAAGGGAGGAGGAGCGCACTAAATACAAGGCAGCATTCCGAACAGCTGAGAGGGAAAAGACCAAAATAGAGGAGATCCCCTGGAAGCTGCAGGAACACTGGGGATGTGCCAGCACTGCCCTGCTAACCACGGAGCCTTCCCAGCTGTTAGACAGGAGCCCAGGGATCTAGGGGAGTGTTTGCACCTCACCTTCACTGCGGTGAGAGAGGCAGGGGAAGGAGCTGTACCTGAGATGTCACAGTAAACTGCTTGCTCACAGACCCGGGCTTCCTGGGCCTTAAAGAACACGCTGATTTCAGCCCAACAATTCGGCCTGATCTCGCCCTCCTAAAGCAGAAGGAGACAGCAAAACATTTCTCTTCAAACGTCACAGTTTTGTTTTCAAGCACAGTCCTGTAAGCTGTTATTTAGGACTTCAGTGACAAGCAAGGAGTGAGTTAACACTCATCAGTAACACTTATAACAGAGTTTGGAAGCCTGAGTCTGGCTCCTGCTTCCTGCCAGGAGCCCTCAGGGCAGAAACACTCTTTGCAAATAGTTCTCTGACCTCACCAGAATCCCAATGACTTCTCTCTTGGCACACAAAGCCAGCTGAGGCAGGGATCGGTCAAGTGACCTTATTCAGGGATGAGGAGGAAGAGGAGGAAAAGAAGTGGGAAGGGAGGTTCTCAGCCATTGCTTACCTTTGGCTCAATGGAGAAAATGTCATTTTTGAACAGCATGGGATCTCCTTGCACCTTTGCCTTCTCACTCTGCAAACTGCGGATGAGATTAGGAAAGAGTTCTCGGCGAGTGGTGTCCACTCTGCATGCCTCCAGGTCACGGCACTTGTCCTTTTCCAGCTAACACAGCCTGTGATATCGCCTGCAGCCACAGGAGAGACAAATCCCGCAGCTTGTTTAATATTGAGAGAGAAGTGCAAGTGCAGGAGCAGCTCCTCAGCAAAGGGCTGACCCTGAGCCATGGGGTCCCAAAGGGATCAGAGGATCACTTGTTGTTCACTCCACACTCCACACTCACAAGCTCAGGAGAGGTTTCCAAAGCCAGCAGCCCTCAAGAGAACCTCCTGGCTCAAAGCCTCTGCCACAGATGAAGGAGAATCCACCAGCCAACCCAAGTGGCTTTTCCTGACACAGAAATTCTTGGGGGAGGCAGGTAGAGATGGGATGGATTACTTAGCCTAAGCCATTCAAAAGCACCAATATCTCCTGAAGCAATCCATTAGTTTTATCCTCGGGCAAGGTGTGTCACTGAAATGGATCTTTCAAATCCAGCTCAGCTTCAGCTCCTCCTCTCCCTGAGTATCAACAGCCTTCCACTAGAAGCGGGCTGTGATATCACTCAGGTTGTGGATGCGCACAGTTGTGCTCTTTGACAGCGTGATGTAGGTCTCCCCAAATGTCACACTGTTCCTGCCCAGCCCGATGGCAATATCCACAGCTCTCCCATGAAGGCTTGTGAGGGTGTCTTCCCCTGCAAAGCAAAGGGGAGTCTTTGCTCTGCTCACTGGCTGATGGAAGCACAAGAAACAGAGCAAACCACGGGGAACAGAACAAAGTGTCACCGCTTTTAGCTGAATGAGGAGTTCTGGGGATCGGTACATTTATCACAACCGGAGAGCTGCACGTGCACAGCATGACGATGTCCTGGACAACCTGCCAGCATTTCACTTCCAGAACAGACCCCGACCAAAGGCTCCCTCATTTCCAGGGCCTTCAAACCTCCATTATTCCCATCCAACTCCTGGGATTCATCTGGGCTCAGACGTCAGTGCCAAGCTCACCATTCCTGTTGCAGGTGAGTGTTTCCCAGGTGAAATGGGAACAACAATCACCAGACATGCTCTCTAGAAATGGCATTTATATGGAGCTCTACAAGGACCAAAATGACAAACTACATGACTACAAACTAGATGACTACCAAATGAATACTATGATCAATCATCATCTCCCTCATTAAAGCCATGGCCACATCAGCCTTTCTGCTTAGAAAGGGCTCTGCTCTGAGGGATGCACAGAGTGCCCTGTGCAGTGTCCAGCACTCACCTGTGTTGTAGTGCACGACAAGGGAGGTGGAACAGTCACCAGTCTTTAGTGGCTCATATCCCACTGCCACCTGCATGGTGTCGCCGATGTCCAGAGCTCCCATGGGTGGAATGACAGAGAAAGGGCTGCAACACAGAGACAGCAGGACTCTTGGAGGAGATTTGGGGATGTTATCCCTTTTGCAGTCCAGTTTACTTCTGCTCACTTGTGTAAGCAAAGAGCAAACCAACCACAGTCAGAGGAAGGCAGAACAGATGGAATCAGAAACAGCTATTGACTCTAGTGTCAGGAGATCCAGCCCTCACAAGATCCTGTGGGATAAAATGACCTCATACTCTGCCTCCAGCTCTCTGCAATGAGGCTCAATGGTCATTGACATCTTGCTTACTTTCATCAGGCATCAGCTCCCCTTATTGATAGAGCTGGGCTAACCTTATGGCCACAAGGACCAGCACTCCTGACATAATTTAGAGACAGAGCTGACAAGTGAGCAAAGCTAGCAATTTAGTGACCAAGGCTCTCAAAGCACCATTCACCTGCACTTCTGCTAAATGCTGTGTGCAAGGAGGCTGCAATCTACTTCAAGTCCCACGGTACAGTTAACTGCTACAGCCAAACGTTCTTTTGCCCACTGGTGCCTTAGCTGCTGTTACGAAGTTCTTTGATTTGGGGAGAATCAATCTCATTGAAAGCTACCTTCCTCCCCCAAGGAAGACAGAAAAATTACTGCTAATTGAATTGCCTCATCAGTCCACTAGCACCTGCTGCAGGAAGAAACCGAAATATCATCCAATCTTAACATATATAATTTTTTAGTGATGGTGGAACAGCTGAAGTCAAACAGCATTAATTATTCTAATGAACCCAGTCTGTTAGGTTAAAGCACAGGCTGTCCACAACACAGGTCACATGGGGCATCTCGTGAAAGCACCTCTGGAAAGCCACATGCCTGTTGCCTCCCAGAGAATGGGCTTACTTGATGGTGGCAAGTAACCATTTCAGATGCTGCTTGTGCTCAGGAGGGTGCAAACCATCTACTAACATGTTCCAGCACCCTCCAGTCAATCTGGGATGGAGAAAGCTCTAAGGCTGCATCCCACTTAAAACATGAGAAGCAACAGCAGACCCCACAGGTCCTGCCCATTTCCAGCCAGGGCTGCAGGGCAGCAGCTCTGATGCTCTGGATCCTTTTGTTGCTCTTTCCCAACTCTGTTATTACCCAAAGGTGTTTTGCACAAGCATAAATGAGCTGCCTCACCTCTGGGTGCTCAGCTGGTAACGAGCTGCCCGGTTACCGACGTTGCGAACCAGCAGAGTCTTCTGGGTGCTGCACTTGACCAGACACTCCGAGAAGTCCAGCTGGTCAGGGAAGTCCAGGGTGGCTCAGGCACCAATGGCCCGAATTGGCACAATGAACTCTTCCCTTTTAGTGATGCAGACCAGCTTGTGGAAATAATCCTGCCAGGAAAAGAAACGGTCTCAGCTCAGGGCATTTGTCCCTGTCTTCAGCATGGCCTAAGAGTATCTCCGAGTTCTAGATCCAGCGCAACTGCATTGAAACAGCAGAGGTCCTCGAAACCCAGGCCAGATGCCCTGAATGCAGCCTTGCAGGCTCACTTTGCACTGCAGACACCAATCTTTCGGGACATGCAGACTCACCTTGTTCTCTGCAGGGCTGAAGAGGATACGGACCATGGTGTAGAGGCCTGGTGGCACCTTGCGGTACACATCATTGGGGCCCACCAGCTTGAAATAAGGTAAGCTCTCCAGGGTGACCTTCAGCAGATGAGGAACCTGTGGGGAAGTCATGGAATGATGGTTTTGCTGCTTGTGGAGACAGGTGGACATGCCCTGGTGCCATCCTTAACCACTCTTCTCCACTCTCCTCTTCCAGCACAGTGTTAAACCTCCACATCCCAGCACTTACCTTGTCCCTGTTCCTCAGAAGCACTGGTATTTCACAGACCTGACCAGGGCTGTAGTTCTGAAACACCATCGCTGGTGGGCAAGGCTGAAATGAGCTCTGCTCTGGGTCAGTTGCTGAGGACTGCAAGGAGAGGCAAGAGAGAGCAGGGAGAGGTTCAGCTGCTGGCAGGAAGATTCTGCACTGATCCTCAGTGAAGTACAGACTCTGGGGGAGTACATCTGCCCAGGTCACACTGGGCAATCAGTGGCTCTTCCACATCTTCCCTGGGCTGGTCAAACGCTCCTGCACCACACTGAGCAGGCTCAAGCCAAGCTGCTCTTTTGGCACCCTCCTCAAATGTCACATCAAACGGCAAGGGCAGGGAAAGGCTACCTTGTGATGGGAGGTCTCATGTTTGGCTTGAGGCTGGGCAATCTGAGGCAGAGTCAGCTTCTTAGCTCTGGCCAGCCTCTGCTTGGTGGTGAGAGACATCTCCTTCTGGAAGGCAGAGGGAGTCAGCTGAAAGGCAAAAAAAAAAACAGCAAGAGCCTCAGAAATGCCTTTGTTCATAGAGGCTTCTCTTGTTCACCTGCTACTGATGAATAATTTGTGATCACAGCCATTAGGACTGTTCTGAAAGCCCTAGAAGTTACCTGCTGAAATACTTAGCAGCAGTAAATTAATAATACATAGTGCAATACATATACTCCAACTACATGGCTGTGTCCCAGTAGCTTCCCCAGCCTTCCCCCGCATTATTTTTAGCAATGGCAGCTACACTCCAGCAAACCCCAGCAGCTTCAGCAGAGGCTAGTTGTGTTGGTTTAGTGCAGATCGGGTCTCCAAGTCCACCACTAGCAGCAGCTTGCAATGACAAGAGGATCTGGGAAGCGAGGTATATTGCTGGAGGCAAGCCAGCCACAAGCACGCACTCTCTTAAAAATTCACATCAAACAGAAAGGAAAAGAGCAGGAAAAGGATACCTTTTGACAAGTGTCACTCATGTCTGGAATTCTGGGCAGAATACTACCCCCAGTACTGGCTTGATTCGTTTCATGCAGCTCTTGACACTTGCCATTGAGCGTCTCCAAGCAGGAACATAGGGGCTGCATGCGCTGCGGTGTCACAGACACAGGAACGCAGGGGCAGACACCACTGTGCTGTCACAAAGGGAGGAGAGCTGAGACTACCACAACTATGGTGTCACAGAGAGTGGAACATTGCTACTGACACAATGGTGGTGTCATAGAGAGGGCAAGACAGGGGTTGCCACCACTGAAGTATCATAGACAGGGGATCCCAGGTATTCATCCACTGTGATGTCACAGAGAAGGGAACAATGGGGCTGCCACCACTGTGTTGTCATAGAGAGGGGAACACAGGGGTTTGCCACCACTCTGATGTCATAGAGAGAGGAACACAGGGATTCCACCACTCTGATGTCCGAAAGAAGGGAACAATGGTGTTGCCACCTGTGTGTTGTCATAGAGAGGGGAACACAGGGGTTGCCACCACTGTGATGTCATAGGCAGGGGAACAGAGGGATTCCAGGACTGTGATGTCAAAATTAGGGGAATGCTGGTGCTGTGATTTCATAGATAGGGGAACAGTGTGGCTGCCATCACTGTGTTGTCATAGACAGGAGAACACAGGGATTCCAGGACTGTGATGTCATAAAGAAGGGAACAATGGGGCTGCCAGAACTGTGTTGTCATAGAGAGGGGAACACAGGGGTTCCCACCACGGAGATGTCATAGACAGAGGAAGACAGGGATTCCACCAGTGTGTCGTCAAATTTAGGGGAATGCTGGTGCTAAAACTACTGTGAAGTCATAGGGAGGGGAACAGTGTGGCTGACATCACTGTGTTTTCCTATACAGGAGAACACAGAGATTCCACCGCTGTGATCTCATAAAGAAGGGAACAATGGGTGTGTCACCACTGTGTTGTCATAG
>JANEHK010000447.1:0-26425 GCA_025960845.1 Tachycineta bicolor | reverse complement strand
CCTCATTAAATAGAGCTCCTGACCCCCCTAGTCTTCTTGAAACGTTTTCTCATCTTGCTGCCTCTTTCTACAGCATTTTTGTAGGTGTCCCTTTTTGTGGCAAACACAAAAACAAGTGGGTCCTGTATCCCTGGATGTAGGACAAGAAGTTTGTAAGTGTCCTTTCTGGTGACAGGAAAAACACGTGGGTCTCGTATCCCCAGAGGTGGAACCTGCCTTTTTCTGTTGTTTGTTCTTTCCTGAGCGCTTCTCTGTATTCATGGTTGTCTGTGTTGCCTTGACTGCTGCCAATAAAGTCTGTGGTTTTGTCTTTTGCCTCTCCTCATCTCTTCTCACATGCACTTTCTGTGCTTCTCTTAACAATTCCTTAAGCCCCCTATCCTGCCAATTTTCTCCATTTTCCAGCTTCTTTCTGATGTGACCCCAGGACTAAACTACAAATTGTGTTTTCAAAAGGATCTGCCCTGCTGCAGTATCGGGGTCTACACCTGAATATAACTGCAAGTCTTTCCTTAGTCTTTCTAACCAGTGTGCCAGGGGTTCATCCTTCCCTTGGTGCTCACTTAGAGCTTTCCTTATATTCTGCCCCTTGGGCACTGCTTCCTGGATTCCTCGGATAATCATCCACCGGAGATCACTCCTATTCTGCCTGTGTCTTTCATTCTGATTATTCCAACCTGGATCTTGCATAGGCCATTTCTGATCCCCCTGGTCTGGCCCCTGACATTCTCTATCCCAAACCCTCATTCCTGAATGTCTAATCATTTCTCTTTCTTCCATGCTAAACAAGATTCCCAAGATAGACTGCAGTTCCACTCAGGTGTATATATTTGGCCCCAAGAACTGATCTAATCTCTCTGCCACTCCAATAGGATCCTCTAGCAGCCTGCCCATCTCCTTCTTAAGCTCCCTAACATCCCCTGTGTTCAGGGGAGCACTCACATCACCAATAGGTCTCTGTTCTGGGTTTGCCATTGGAACTTTTCTAAGCGGGTATAGTCCATCTTCCATTTTTGCTTCCCCATCCCCATCATCACTTCTCCCCATCCCCCACCTCTAGTTCTATGTGCTACTGCCCCCTCCTGAATAGGGGGTGTGTTTGCATTTACAGGAGGACCCTCGGGGGCTTGGGGTTGAACGGGCTGATGAGGTTGCCTATAAGAGGGTGGGAGGTGATCTAACGGATCCTAGGGCTCGTGTCTGTCTTTTTTGGCTGCTTGCCCTCTAGTTTGTAAAGGATAGAATGAAAAACCTTTGTTTCCTTGCCTTTGAGTGACAAATTCACTCTTCCCCTGGGAAGCCACATATTTGCTTTCTTCCAGATTAAAAGGTTCTTTTGAATTCACATACAAATCCAAGGCCTAGCAAATCCAATCTTCAAAGGGTCCAAACTTTGGCCAATATAAATTATCTTTCCAGATAATTTCCTTTGTCCATTCAAACATACAATAATTAATCATTTTCTGCTACTTTGTCATCTTCGGGATTCCCATGCATCCCAGAATCATAACGTCATCCCCAGTGGACTGTCATGAGGTATGCTCCCCTTCTGAGAACCCCCAAGTACCCAATACACTTGGGGGTTCTCTTTTAATAATTTGCAGCTCCTGGGTCTAAGGATATATTTTCATCGGACCCATTTTTGGCAGCAATAAACCAAGAAATCCCTGGTACCAAGA
Organism: Tachycineta bicolor; assembly: GCA_025960845.1. Lineage (NCBI taxonomy): Eukaryota > Metazoa > Chordata > Aves > Passeriformes > Hirundinidae > Tachycineta > Tachycineta bicolor. Next base: position 24,746 of record JANEHK010000447.1, on the reverse strand, counting down.
GAATTTGGTCTCCCTCCCTCACTTCCTGGCTCAGTCCTCTCACTTATTATTCTGTTGCACTATCTTGTCTTTTGCCAACTCTTTGTCTCATGCCTAATTCCAATCTTTCTCCCAATCTGTCTTCCCTGACTATATCCTTCTAGTCACTTCCCCTTGCAATCCCTCTTAGTCTACTACTAAAGTCACCAACTATTTTCTTCTCAAAGAAAATTGAACTTGACTCAACTGTTCCCCTCCTTATTCACCTCACCCAGCGATAGATCACTCTCTTCTCCTCGAGGACCTTACCCTGGGTTCTCGAACTGGGACCCTCCCTGCCAGTCCCTCCCAGGGAACCTCACTCATTCTCTCTTTCCACGTCCCTCCTTTCCTGGCTGGTCTCCTTGCAGAGAGCTGAAAATGCTGTACTGGGAGGTTCACACTTGCTTTGGGGGTCTGGGCTACAAGACCCCATTTTAGATATTCTACACACACACAAACGTACAGCCGCCCCCTGCCCAACGCCATGGTACTTACACAGTCCGTTTTCCCACATGGTTCTTGTGCACAAGACATTTTACAGGCACCGTTACCTTTAGGTGGCACTCCAATGGGAGCTTTTATGAGTGCCTCCTATTGCTGGCTTCCTTTGCTTATGCATTATCGTAATTGGAACTCCTTCTCCAAGGGAGCCTGGTCTAACCTCGGGACCACCTTAAAAGAGCTGGTGGGGAGCTCCTTCCTGAGACTAGCCGTCCTTCCCGAGGCTGGAGTTCCTGGGCTTCAGCACCAAATTGTTATAAATGAAGCTCTATATGTCTAATTTAATAAGCAACAAAGTTGAATTTAGCAGCAATGCAATTTTATTTAAGTAGCATTTTATAATCAAGCATATACAAAAATTTGGCAGTCATTAATTAAAGATAAGTAATGTTCGGATAAAGCATAAGCAAAAACGACCGAGGTGCAGAGGGGGGAGTTTCTCACCCTACCTCGTGTACAAAACAAAGTAATCCAACTTAAACTTATATACTGTATGCTAATACATATTAATTAATATTTCTTGTAAATCTCTTTCCATTTTCAATTTGTAAAATCTATGTCACTATACTACATAGCACATGCTCCACTTGTTGTTAGGGGGTCTTCTTGGCTTTTTTGGTGGTCTTCTTCAGATGAAGGCTCATTATCTTCCTTGCGTCCTATGAATAACCTCACTGGCTGCACATGCACTTTAAGTTTTGTGTTATACATAACTAATAATTATGTGCCAAAAAGTAATTATTTCATGGATAAAAACACCACCAAACTCCCTACATGGGAATAGTCCCAACTTTGTCCATCTCAAGGACAGTTCTATCCGAAGACATCCTGTGTCCCGTAACATCTGAAAAGGGCCCACCTCCCTAGCTTAGAGTAGTCCCAGCATTGGCCAATCCAGCTCTGAAACTCTTGCTTATCTCAAACTGCATCCTGTATCTTCTTTTTCTCATGTAGCATCTGCCAAGGGGCCCATCTGCTCTGTAACACTAATCACATCTACTTTTTCCTTTACTATTTTATGACAAGTATTTTCTAAAATATTTATTTTTAAAATATTGATATGATCACAATTAGCATGAATAATTTTCATTTAATACATATTTATAGTTTGAGATCAGCAATGTCCGATTGATATTGATCCTCAGCACATTAAATGCAAACTAATTAAATATGAAAATCAAGTCCCTTCATGGCTGACAATCAATCAGACTTTGTCCCCACCCTCTCCCCACCATTTTCCTCATGCAACCCCTGGCATTCCTATGGATCAGGAACAGTGTGGCCAGCAGGAGCAGAGCAGTGATTCTTCCCTGTGCTTGGCACTGGCTGGGCAGCACCTCGAGTGCAGTATCCAGTACTGGACCCCCAAACTAGGGAAGGTCATGGAGGGGCTGGAGCATGTCCAGAGAAGGGCAACAAGGCTGGTGAGGGGTCTGGAACACAAGTCCTGTGAGGAGGGCTCCAAGGTTGGACTTGAAGATGTCCAAAGTCTTTTCCAACCTTGCTGATTCTGTGATTCTCTGAAACCACCCTTGCAGCAGTTGCAGGATGAGATCTGGGACTCCTCTTCAGAAGGTCCAGAAGCCCAGGTGCCTCAGCTTCTCCTCACAGCCCCAAATCCCATCCTGTCAGTCCTGCAGAGCCTCTGCAGCTCCTCCTCCTTGCCCAGAACAGGGAGCCCCACAGCCAGACACAGCAGCCCAGATGTGCTGCCCTGGCCTGTGGTGCCTCTGGCAAGGGAGCAGCACGAGGCACTGCAGGAGGCTGCAGACAATTCCTGAAGCACTTGGAGGATGATCCTGCTCGTCAAGTGACGTTCCCATGGTGCTGGGAACTAAGGAACGGAAATGGGGAGTGGGGCCAGGGAGGAAAGGGCAACCGGAGGTGGCCTGTTTGCAGGGCCAAGAGGAAAACATTTGTAAAAGGAAGAGTAAAGAAAGCCAAGGTGAGGCAAAGGAAATGCTAAAGGCAGTTTGGGCGTAGCTGCCAGGCAGCCCTGGCTCTGAGCAACAACATCTGCTGTGGCACAGGAAACTCACAGCTCAGGGGAACAAACTTTCTGGATGACTTCAGAGGCCACCACAAACCTGAGTGGTTTCCCTGCTGTCCCCCAGCCCTTCCTGGCCCCAGGGGCTGGTGGCATTTGTGCTCCCTCAGGTTCATCTCCCCACACCAACACCATGGGGGTGCTCACGCCTGCTCTGGGCAGTGCAAACAGGGGCTCCTGAGCCAGTGCTGCCGTGTCTGTGCCTGCAAGGATGCGGCACCTGTGTGAGCTGGGGGAGAGGCCAGGGCTGCAGAGGGGGGATGTTGTTGGCAGGTGCATGAGGACGCTCTGGGACGCTGCCCTGGGGTTTCCAGCGCAGTGAGGATGGATCAGCCCCTGCTCTGATGATCCTTCCCGTCTCCCCCAGGGACCTTGCAGAGGCCCAGCCATGCTGTTTGCCCCCAGCCTGCCCACGGCCACCCTGGGGCTGCTCACGGGGCTTTTCTCTGCTGAGCATTGGCCTGGACATGTTCTGGAGAGAGCCTGGGCAAGGAGCCTGGAGCCCCCAGGCCCTGCCCTGAGGCGTCAGCGCTGCCCCAGCAGTGCCCATGGCCTGTCCCTGCTGCAGCCCCGGCACTGCCACCCCCAGCACTGTGCCCGGCCCCGAGAGCACTCAGGCCCTACAGCAACACCAGGGCCAGGAGGGCAGCGGGGCAGGGGCACGGGAGCAGCACTGGCAACACCAAGTGCTGCTGCTCCTGGGCACAGCTGCTGTGCCAGCACTGATCTGCCCCAGCTCTGCACACAGACATTGCCACTGTAAAAAAGGGGCATCTCTGCAGAAATGTTTTCCGGAAGATCCTGTAGTTACTTTAAAGCCATGGGGGAGTACAGCCCTTCACTGAAAAAGTCTGTGGCCACAGGAATAGCGAGAAACAAAATGAGAAATGGCACAAACATCACATTTATTTGTGCAGAAGATGAAAAAAAAAAAAAAAAATCAAAGGAAAAAACCTCCAAACTAAAATAATGAGAAATATCAAAGATGACTTTTATTACAAGTGATTTTCAGAAATTGGCCATTGCTTTAATGTTCCTGATGCCATCCAGTCATCAGTCTCCACACTGCAGCCTTGAGCTCCTGGTTCCTCAGGCTGTAGATGAGGGGGTTCAGGGCTGGAGGCACCACTGAGTACAGAACTGACAGGGCCAGATCCAGGGATGGGGAGGAGATGGAGGAGGGCTTCAGGTAGGCAAACATGGCAGTGCTGACAAACAGGGAGAGCACAGCCAGGTGAGGGAGGCAGGTGGAAAAGGCTTTGTGCCGTCCCTGCTCAGAGGGGATCCTCAGCACAGCCCTGATGATCTGCACATAGGAGAAAAGAATGAACACAAAGCATGAAAATGCTAAACAGGCACTAACAGCAATGAGCCCCAGTTCCCTGAAGTTTGAATGTGAGCAGGAGAGTTTGAGGATCTGTGGGATTTCACAGAAGAACTGTCCCAGGGCATTGCCATGGCACAGGGGCAGGGAAAATGTATTGGCCATGTGCAGCAGTGAATAGAGAAAGGCACTGGCCCAGGCAGCTGCTGCCATGTGGGCACAAGCTCTGCTGCCCAGGAGGGTCCCATAGTGCAGGGGTTTGCAGATGGACACGTAGCAGTCATAGCTCATGATGGTCAGGAGGACAAGCTCTTCTGTGATAAAGAAGGAAAAGAAAAAGAGCTGTGCAGCACATCCTGTGTAGGAGATGGTCCTGGTGTCCCAGAGGGAATTGTGCATGGCTTTGGGGACAGTGGTGAGGATGGAGCCCAGGTCGGTGAGGGCCAGGTTGAGCAGGAAGAAGAACATGGGCGTGTGCAGGAGGTGGCCGCAGGCTACGGCGCTGATGATGAGGCCGTTGGCCAGGAGGGCAGCCAGAGAGATGCCCAGGAAGAGGCAGAAGTGCAGGAGCTGCAGCTGCCGCGTGTCTGCCAGTGCCAGCAGGAGGAAGTGGCTGAAGGAGCTGCTGTTGGACATTTCATCACTCTGGCCATGGAGTCCTGTGGAAGGAGGACACAGTGACAAGTCAAGGCAAAACTTTGCTGAGCAATGCTCAAGTCCTTTTTTCCCAGCCCTGCCCCTGCTGCTCTGTGCCATTCAATTTTCCTTTTCTCAGAGCCCTTCCTTCAGCCCTGTGCCTGGAGCTCTGCTGGGATCTGGCCCCGTTGCTGTGACAAGCAGGGGCTCTGCCCATGGACACCGAGGGGTCAGCTCTGCTCTGCAGCACTGGGGTCATGGGAACAGGGACAGGGGCCAGTCCTGGGCTTGGACTTCATCAGCCCAAACCGCTCCTGAGGCAGAGGAGCTTGGCAGCATCTCCTGTGCCATGGCTAAGGAACAGTGATGGCCAAAGGCAGCTGGAGAGGGTTTCCTGCTGTGCCCAGGGAGATCAGAGAGAACTGTGCAAAGCAATACCATTGGCTGTAACTCAGTGAAGGCTGAGGGGAGCTGCTCTGTGGCTCCATCTGTCCCCAGCTGCCCTTTCTGAGATCCAGGGCAGTCCCTGTGTTCCCCTGAAAATCAGCCTGACACAGCTGAGAGCAGAGGGAGCCACAGCAGAGCAAACTGGCTCAGCCTTTCTCAGAGTCTCAGTCCGACCCCTGGCCAAGGACACTCCTATCCCCCAGTGTCCCCTGGAGGCAGCTCACAGCTTGGATGGCATCCCCAGGACACACCCAGGGTCCTGTCCATGGCTCTGCTGGAGGAGAGTCAGCTCATTCCCAGCCTCCAGCCTGCCCTGCACAGAGCTCCCCAGGGCAGAGGGAGCTGGGACACCCCATTTGCAGTGCCTTGGCATGGGGATCTGTAAATAAAGTAATCATGGAATAGTTTGTTCTGGAGAGGACTTTAAATATCCCATCACAGCTTGGTGGACTTTCCCCCCACTGCCTGCCCAGGGCTCTGCTGCCTGGAGCTGTCCCTGCCTGCAGCTGCTTCCCTGTGCCCAGGGCTGGACCCTGCCAGTGCTGCCAGAGCCCAGCCCAGCCCTGGGGGCTCAGCTCTGCCCTGCAGAGCCCTCCCAGCTCAGGCACTGCCCAGGGGCAGCTCTGGCTCTGCAGGCTCTGGTGGCAACCTCAGAGCAACCCTGAGGAGGCTGGAAAAGCGACACTGGTGCTGCCTGCAAGGGACCCTCTGCTGATTTCTGTCACTGCCTGGTTTATTAAGATCTGACAGAAAATTGTTTTATTTTTCTCAGACTGAACTGAAAGATTAATATTTATGTCCAATTTTTCACCCAGGCAATCCAGAGCAGTAGATGAAAAAAGCAGAATTTTCCCTTTTATGTAGCCCCTGTCTGTCTGTGCTCCCTGTATAATCTACTTGGAAATGTTCAGGAGTTCAATGTCATGCTGGGAGCAGTCCTGAACAATGCAGAATCCTCACCACACAAAGAGAACACTTCCATCCCTTAACAGCTGTCTCCTTCCACCCAGATCTTGTCCCCCAGTGCTGGGAGCAGCTCCCAGGGCCGGCTGAGAGCTGTCTCTGGCAGGCAGCAGAGTCCCTGCCCCAGCACAGCGCCCTGGGCTGCAGCACCCTGCTCTGCAGGACAGCCCTGGGCACCCCTGGCTGCTCTCCACAAGAGATAATCAGAGAATGTACTCACAGAGTCTGTAGGCATTGGGATGGTGCAGCTTTAGGAGATCCCTGCAGGAGCTGCAGCTGCCTTGTCCTGCAGCCAGAGGTTCCTGTGTCAAGGGCTGGGAGTGATTCTCCCGCAGTCACTTCTCAGTTCCTTCCCAGCCCTGAGTGATTGAAGCTCTCTGTGCCTGTGAGCTGTGCCCGGGGTGGCTGCAGGCAGTGCCCCAGCCCTGCTGGGCTGGGAGAAGAGTTGCTCATCAAGAGCAATGTGGTTTTAAGCTCCTCTTGGCTGCCAGGAGCTTCCTCTGTGCCATTAAAATCACAAAGCTTTTAATGACCCTCTTGGGGCTTTGGTGCTGTTTACATCAGACTCAGTCCCTCAGAGTGTGCTCAAAAAACTCTTCAAGAACTCTCAATCAGATTCAAAGTCCAAAGTTTCCTTAACTTTTAATGGGTCCCACTGTGGGACACAACTCATAGGAAATTGTCCCCAGGTTCTAGTTAAGTAGAACACTGCAAGCACTGTGGACTGGTGAGGACAAACAAGGAAAAGGTGTCTTTGGGTGCTGAGCAAACCTGGATGTGTTTCATGAATGCAAAGGGCCAAGGCCTGAGCTCAAGCCTCTGGCAAGGTAGATCCTGTTCCTCCCTCATTGCTCAGGGCTCTTCCTGGGGCACTGGGATGTGGGAATGTGCCATGCCAAGGACAGCACCATGGGGTGGCCCCTGCCAGGCTGCTGAGGAGGGACAAGGAGGCAATGAGGCCCCAGGGCTGCAAGGGTCACTTGTCCCCTCCTGGCCTCAGTGCCAGGGCCAGCAGCCATGGCCGAAGTGCTGCAGGAGTTGGCTCTGTCAGGGCCTTTCAGCTGCTGCCCATCCCTGTGCCCTCTCCAGCCCAGGCTTTCCTACGGTGTCCATGCCCTGTGCCTCTGTCCCTGCAGGCTGTCGTCATCCCCCGGCTGCCCCACCTCGCTGGCCCCTTCCTCTGCTGACAGCTCTGCATCCTGCCTGCCTCTGCCTGGGCACACAGAGCCTTGGGCTGCTCCAGGCTCCTTCTGGGGGATGTGTTGCACCACAGCCCTGCCCTGGGAGAGAAATTCCTTTCTCCTGGTGTCCAGTCTGGACTTCTCCAGCTGCCCTTTGCATTTTTTTTTTTTTTTTTTTTTTTTTTTTTTAATTTATTTCTCTCTCTCTTTTCTGCCATGTCAAAATGATCCTCCATCTCTGAAATCACCCTTCAAGCACTCTCAGGGCTCTCGTCCCCTGTCCTCAGTCTCCACTCCACTGAGCACAGAGCTCCTTTGTCCCTATACAGTGGTCAAGGGCTTGAGGCCATGGGCACCTGGGAAAGAAGGACCGTTCCTTTCTATAGGAAGGAAACTACAGAACCTCATTGTTTTGAAGGCAGATGAGAGGCACTCACCAGAGGCCAAGGCAAGCCAGACCATTTGGCCTTGCAGCTTTTTTTCTGAGAGCAACCCTTGGATATATGGGGAGTTTGGAGGTGGATTTCCATTTGAACCATGGGTGCCTTTACCAGAGTGACAATTCTCCACAAGAAGGAAAAACCCGAGCCCCAGTGTTTCAAAGGCTGACTAGAGACAGCCTCAAAGAGGCCACGACCAGCTAGACCTTTTTTTCCTGGCTGCTTTTTTTCTGGTAGCAATCCTTGGATAGACAGAATTTGGGAGGCCTAATCCCAATTTTGTCCATGGCTGTCTGGACAAGAAGGACAGTTCTTTTCCATAGGAAGAACCCCTAGTGTTTCAAAGGCAGATGAGAGCTGGCCCTCAGGAAGCCAGGGGAACCTAGGCACTCCTGGCAGCTTTTTTTCTGGAAGCTATCCTTTGATATGTGTAATTTCGGAGGCAGAGTCCTGATTTATGCCATGGACACCTGGATTTGAAAGATGTTTTTTTCCATGGCAAGAAAACCATGGTCCCCCAGTGTTTTGAAGGCAGGTGAGAGGTGGCCCCCAAGAGGCCAATACCATCCAGAGCTGTCTGTTCTGGCAAGTTTCATCCAGGAACAGTCCTTGGATATATTAAAATATAGAGATAGAATCCCAGTTTTGGCCATGGCCCCCTGCAGGAGAAGGACAGTCCTTTTGCACAGGAAGGAAAGCACAGAAGTCCAGTTTTCTGAGTTTTTTAAAGCCTTTTGATTGTTCATAAGATGGAGTCAGACTTTTTAGCTACTGTACAATATTAGGAGCAGTTTCTACCTTTTTCTCACACATGTAACATAAACAAATCCTTTGTTTTTCATTCTCTGTCCTTTGTTTGCATATTTCTAACCTGAAAACAATTTTAACGACAGCTGGTCTGGCCATTTGGCTGGAAGGTGAAAACTCCAGAAGCCAATCCACAGCCAGACCCACAAATGTATAAAAAGTAAGAAATAAACAGGCAGGGGGCTCTCGGCCTTGGCTCAGCCTTGGGTCTCTCAGAGGAACTCTCTGCCCTGCGAAATCTCTCATCTCCGTGTGATTGCTTTTCATGTCCCGATCACAAGTGGTGACCCTTCGACGTGTGGGAGAAACAGTCTGGTGAGGTTTTCCTTCCCCTCTTTCCCTGTTGTGGGCCTGCCATGCAGGACGCTCTGGTATTGGAGCTTTGGGGGGACCTCTTGGAGCGGAAACACGCTGAGGTCTCCCGGGAGGGGCTTCAGCGTCTGTTCGCGTGGGGCAGATTCTGTGGGTTCTTTCACTCGCCAAATGCTGTGCTCAGTCGGCAGGTGTGGTTCCTCCTGGGGGAACGTCTGATGGACGCCCTTGAAATAGAATATGATGAGGAGGTTGCACACTTGTTGCTGCAGTGGAAGTTATTTGAGAGGGCTGTGTGGAGGCCGACCCCCCCCCAGCTCACAGGCTGCCACCTCCTGTTTCGAAGCAGGATGGGGGGCTGGAGGGGGGCAGGGTCATTGTATCAGACCCAGAAGTATTGTCTGAGCCCGAACTTCAGCTCCCTTGTGAGACGAGCCCAGCCCCTCCCTCCCCAGTCACTGCACGGGGTGGTTTTTCCCCCTCGGGCTCCGGTGCTGATCTCCATGGGGAGGGGCGCGTCCCGACCCTGTCGGCGCTGCTCAGGCAGTGGGGGGGTGGGACCCTGCTGAGCCCGGGGCTGGTCCCACCTGTCCCCGCTCTGGGGAGCCGCCGGAGCAGGGCGGGGCCGCCTCCCCTCCATGCCTTTCCGGCGTTGGTGTTGGGAGATGGCCCGGGGGTGCGGCCCCCACTGTTGTTTTACCGGGATTTGGTCACTCTGCATTGTCCGTGCTGCCGCATGACCATCACTTATCCGATGGAGTCGGGTGAAGCGGCATTCTCCGCTCTGCCACCTGGGCCCGGGCCGGAGGGGGGTGTGTTGGCTGCTTCCATCCCTGCGCTGCCTGCTGAGGGAGTGTGGGGTGGGGACGCTGTCAGAGGCAAGGGCCCAGTCAGTCCTTCGATGGACACCGCCCCCACGGGCAGTCTGACAGCTCCACCCCACTCGGGGGTGGCGGTGCCTGCAGGCCTCCGCCCCCCAGCAGGGACTCTTCTCGGAGGGGTCCCGGACACTCCACTCCCCGCGCCAGTCCCATGGGCTGCAGCTGGGGGCGGTGCTTGCGGGGCGGGGAGGGACTCTGGCACTGCCAGCTGTGATGGGCTGCTGGCGGGGGATGGTGCGACCCCAGCGGTGGCCAAGGTGCTGTCGCTGTCTCCGCCTCAATACAGCCCGAGCTCCCCAGCTGTGCTGGGATGTGTGCCTGCCGCGGAGCCCTTTGACTGGTCTGAGGCGGCCGGTGCCACGGCGCTGCTGGCGGGCTCCAGCCCCACCACGGATTCGGCAGGCCCAGCACCAGTGGCTGGTCCAGCCCTGCCTCTGCTTCCTGCTCCGAGCGTTACGGCAGCGGCGGGCACCGAGGTGTTTAAGTTCAGCGCAAATGGGGACACGGCCGGAATGCGGCCGGTCTTTGACAAGAGCAAAGGGCCCCATGCTGTTGGCTCTTCCTCCACACCTGGTGGACGCTCCCCCCCGTCAGGTGACTGTACGCCTGAGAGACCGCAGGTGATTCTGGGGGAGGTAAAAGCTAAGGCTGAAGGAATGAACAGTGGTGCTGATGCTGGTGCTGGACATGCAGTGTCTGGTGTTCAGGCAGTCCCCAGCTGAGTGCCTGCCTCTGACCCTGTGGGGCCCGCAGGGCAGGATAAGGCAGGTGCTGCTTCTGCATCTGAGGGTCTTCAAGCCTTCCCTGTCCTTCAGGGTGCTACTCATAACACCTATCAACCCTTGGCTTGGCACGCCTTGACAGAACTGCGTGATGCAGTCGGGAAGTATGTTCTGGGTTCAGCTGAGGTGATGCAAGTTCTCCATTATTTTAATGCCAGTCTTTTGATACCCTTTGACATTTGGAGCATGGCTCAGGCCCTTTTCCCACTCGGTGAATATGACTTCCTTGAGCATAAGTGGACTCAGTCAGAGCGGTGGAACGGAATAGGACACTGGGTCCAGGTGATCCTAGGCGTATGGTTAATACCAATATGCTAATGGGAACAGGCAATTATACCAGGGTCGATGGGCAGCTGGTTTTGATCCCTTGGTCCAGGAGCAGTGCCAACAAACAGGCATGGCAGCCCTGGTTCAGACCGTACAGCTGGCTACTCCACAGCAAGCCTTTGCAATGATTGTCCAGGGAGTTGATGAGCCCTTCCTGTGCTTTGCAGGATGGCTGACTGCTGCGGTTGAGAAGCAGGTGAGTGATCCTGCGGCAAGGAAGCTCATGCTTCAGACCCTTGCTCAAAGCAACTGCAATGCTGTTTGCAAGAGGGTAATTGAGGCGCTTCCTGGGGAACCATCCATGTCGGACATGGTTGAGGCCTGTGCAGCCAACAGGTAGTTGCCATGCCTTCAGCTGTGCAGCCAGCTGTGGCTACGGTTGTCCAACCGACGGTGGCTACGGTGGTCGAGCTGGCTGTGCCTGCGGCCGTGCAACTGGCTGTGGCTGCTGCTGTGCAGCCTGCTTGGGTCGTTCCCCAGGGGGTGCAACAGTAGCAGTGGGGTGCTCGGACAAGGAAAAAACAGGGCGGAAAGGCACAGAAGTCTGCAGCTGCCTTGTTTTATTGTGCACGATGTGGAAGGCAGAATCACGCTGCGAATGCGTGTAAGGTGACAGTGCATGTGAATGGTCAGCTGTTGGGCAGTTCAGGAAACGCGACGCAGAGTGCTAAGGGGAGACGCATGCCGAAACAAATGTCTCTGCCTGAGCTCCAACCAATGGAGATCTGCTCAGCAGGCTTGCAGCCAGCACCCGCGGTTCATCAGGTGTTGATGTCTGCACAGCCGAGTCTGTTGTGTTTGATCGGGCAAAATACACAAGGTTCCCCTGGATGCCTTTGGTCCCTTGGGTGATGGCATGAGCGCGTTTTTGATGGGTAGGTCCAGTGCCACCATTCAGGGTATCATAGTGCACTTGGGACTGATTGATGCGGATTTTTCGGGACAGATTCACGCAATTGTCTCCACACATACCCCCCCCTCTGACTATTCCAAAAGGCACACAAATTGCTCAACTTGTTCCTTTTAAGTCTTCTGTTTCCAGAACTGAGGACCAGTTGCGAGGAGACGGTGGCTTCAGCTCTATAGGGCCACGTCAGGTGCGCCGGACTGCTGTCCTGACCAAAGACCGTCCTGAGACGCTGTGTACCGTGTCCATGGTTGGTGCCATGCCATCCGAGATTCACCTTCATGGTCTCCTAGATACAGGGGCTGACGTGAGCATTCTCTCCCTGGCTGCTTGGCCCTTGCAGTGGCCTTGGACCCTGGCAAAGACACCGATCGCGGGCTTAGGAGGAACGAAGCAATGCTACGTGAGCCAGAATCCCGTGGCCATCATGAACCTGGAGGGACAGACAGCCATAATTTGGTCTCATGTTACTGAAATTCCTCAGAACCTCTGGGGGAGGGATGTTTTGGCCACATGGGGTGTGCGATTGGGAACGGATTTTTGATTGAAGCCACTGTGATGAAGGGCACAGAGTGTCCCACGCCTCCTTTACGGTGGCTGGTGGACAGACCCATCTGGGAGAACCAGTGGCCCCTCCCTCATGACAAGCTAATCGCCCTTCGTGAACTCGTACAGGAGCAGTTGGACCAGAGGCATTTGGAACCATCTACCAGTCCCTGGAACACTCCTGTGTTTTGTATCAAAAAGAAGTCTGGGAAATGGAGGTTGCTACAAGACCTCCAAAAAATCAGTGCCCTGATGGAAGGCATGGGAACATTGCAGCCGGGCATGCCATCGCCTACCATGCTTCCTGCCAGTCCTCATTGTGGATCTGAAGGATTGGGTTTTTTTACGATCCCTCTGCATCCCAATGACAGACCAAAATTTGTCTTCACGGTACCAACAATAAACAATGCCAAGCTCCCACAGCGGTATCAATGGAAAGTTTTGCATCAGGGCATGCGAAATTCCCCAGTGTTATGTCAATGGTATGTAGCCCGTGCCTTGTCTGGAGTTCGCAAGCAGTTTCCTGATGCTCACCTCAGTCATTATATGGATGACATTTTGGTGGCTGCGCCCACCCAGGATGAGCTACTGAGGATACAGCCTCAGTTGTTGAATGCTCTGCATTCACATGGACTGCAGGTAGCTCCAGAAAAGGTACAACAACCACCTCCCTGGAAATATTTGGGGGTCAAAATTCTGGAACGGACAATCCGTCACCAGGAGGTGCAATTTGTGCAATCAGTGAAGACACTGAATGATGCTCAGAAGCTGGTAGGTGTTATCACTTGGTTACGTCCTTACTTGGGACTGACCACAGCACAACTGTCGCCCTTGTTTGAATTGTTGAAAGAGGACACTGATTTAAAGTCACCTCATGAATTAACCCCTGAGGCACGAAAAGTGCTGGAGGAGGTTCAGCAAGATGTTTCGGCTTTCCAAGTGTACCGCATTGAGCCTTCCATTGATGTCACTGTGTTCATTACCACTCCTGATTTACATCCTACAGGTATCATCGGCCAATGGAATGATGATTGGACTGATCCTCTGCACGTCTTGGAATGGGTCTTCCTGCCTCATCAGCCACATAAGACGGCGACGGCGCTGTTTGAATTGATTGCGCGCTTGATAATCAAGTGCCGGCAACGCTGTTTGCAATTGATGGGTGCAGATCCCTCAAAGATCATACTCCCGGTTCAGAGGGAGGAATTTGATTGGAGCTATGCGAACAATGTTTCGCTGCAAAGTGCTCTCGAGGGTTTTTCAGGGCAGATTACTTATCATCTGCCTAGCCACAAGCTATTGCAAGTGGCCAAAAATACTCAATTTTCTTTACGACCCAAAAATAGCCAAGAGCCATTGCAAAGACCCACCGTCTTCACTGACGGTTTGGGCAAAACAGGAAAAGCCATTGTTACCTAGCAGGATGGATATGAGTGGCAGGTTCTGGAAGGCCATAAGAATGGGTCAGCCCAACTGGTTGAACTAAAGGCTGCCGTCATGGCATTTGAGAAATTTTCCCAGGAACCTTTCATTTTGATCACGGACTCTGCCTATGTTGCCGACATTGCACAGCGATTGGGTTGTTCAGTGTTGAAGGAGGTCAGTAACCCTGCCTTGTTTAATTTACTGAAGGCCCTGTGGTATGCAATTCAGGCCAGAGTCTATCCATACTATGTTCTGCATGTACAGAGTCACACTAATTTGCCAGGATTTGTAGTGGAAGGTAACACAAGGGCTCACAAGTTGGCTAACCCAGCGTGGGTAGCCCCTCAGCCTGACGTGCTCGAGCAGGCCAAGGCATCGCATGGGTTTTTCCACCAAAATGCACATACGCTGCAGAAACAGTTCCAACTGATGGCCACTTGGGCTCGTGAAATTGTCGAGTCGTGTGACGACTGTCATGCCCTTGGTGCGCCATTGCCGGCAAGGGTTAACTCCAGAGGCCTTAAAGCCTTGGAGCTTTGGCAGACCGATGTTACCCAGCTCGCCAAGTTTGGCCGGCTCAAGTATGTGCATGTCACAATGGACACGTTCTCCTCTGCGACGTGGGCTTCTGCTCACACTGGAGAGAAAGCCTGAGATGTCATTGCCCACTGGAGGCAGGCCTTTGCTGTTCTTGGCATACCTTCTGCTGTGAAAACCGACAATGGTCCTGCTTACGCCTCACAGCAGGTACGGCAGTTCCTACAGTCATGGGGTGTGTCACATAACTTTGGCATCCCTCATTCTCTGACGGGACAGGCGATTGTAGAACGCAATCATGGCACACTCAAGCGTGTTCCTCAGAAGCAGAAACGGGGAACGCAGGGTGAAACCCCACACAGTCGGTTGGCAAAGGCTTTGTACACCATCAATCACGGTGCCGCAGAACTCAAATAATCCTGTCATTCTGAGCCATCATCTCTTGTTGCAGGCTTTGGACAGTGAGCAACAGCCTTGAGCGAAGGTATGGGTCCGAAATTTAGTCACCAAGCAATGGCAAGGACCCTATGACCTAATCGCTATGGGGCGAGGGTATGCGTGTGTGTCCACGGACACTGGGACACGCTGGCTACCTTCAAAGTGTGTCCGTCCTGACCTGCAACCACAGAGGCAGAATTCAGCTGACAGGCAAGGTGGAAGCCATGATCAACTTGAAAGTCACCAAGTGGATGAATCCTTGAGTGTTCACTCTGATGATTCCTCCACAGACAGTGATTGAATTTGTATATATTCCCTTTGTAAATTTGTTCATTTGTTCATTTTTTCTTTTTCTGTTTTTGTTTTTTTGTAAAGTTAAAAGGATGAGATGTCACCCTGTTTTTTTCTGAGTTTTTTAAAGCCTTTTGATTTTTCATAAAATGGAGTCAGACCTTTTAGCTACTGTACAATATTAGGAGCAGTTTGTACCTTTTTCACACACATGTAACATAAAACAAATCCTTTGTTTTTCATTCTATGTCCTTTGTTTGCATACTTTGAACCTGAAAACAATTGTAATTGATAATTGGTCTGGCCATTGGGCTGGGACGTAAAAACTCCAGAAGCCAATCCACAGCCAATCCACAAATGTATAAAAAGTAAGAAATAAACAGGCAGGGGGCTTTTCAGCCTTGGCGTAGCCTTGTGCTCTTGGAGAGGAACCCTCTGCCCTGCAAAAATCTCTCATCTCCGTGTGATTGCTTTGTGTATCCCGATCACAGGATTCATTGACACAGGCTGAGCTCTGGTTCTTACTTCCAGGCCTTTTTCTGGCCATGTCCATCTTCAGGTATCAGCCAGCTCCGCTGATCCCTGAGGCGGGCGGGGCTGTGACGGCACAAAGGGGCCACACGCTGGCGTGAGGCAGGGCTGTGATGTCACACAGCTGTCCTGGCCACAGCACTGTGACATCACGCCAAGCCTATATAAGCTGCGCCAGCACCAACAGCTGCCAGTGCAGCCGCGATGGCACATGCCGGAGCCATGAGTGACGGTGGTGTCCTACTAGCTGCACTTGTCCTGCTGCTGGCCGCCGTGGCTGCCTGCTGGGCCCTTGGCCACTGGCAACCACGGAGGCGGCAGACACGGACCCCCAAGAGGAACAATGTTCCCAGAGTCTGGCCCAGAGGCTCACGGAGGAACCGAGGAGCCCCTGCGGCTCCCAGGCGCTCCAGACCTTGGGCCACTCCTCGCAAGCGGCCACATGCTCCCGCCAGCCCCCTGGACTTGTTCTGCTGCTGCCGCCCCTGCGTGGCAGCGGCCCAGGAGCTGCAGGAACTGATGCTGCTGCACTGGGCTCGCAAAGGGACACGTTTGCCGCTCTACACTGGGATGTGGCAGGCCTTGTAGAAAGAACTGGAGAAGCTGGTGAAGCCGGGCCACCTGCCCTGCTGTGGCTCCTTCAGCTCCTCCCAAAGCCTCCATCCCTCCAAGAGGCTGCTCCCACCAACATTCTCCATCCCTGGGGGAGCCTCGACCCTTGCATGGATGGCACTGCAGCGCACACCCGCCATCCCTGCAGGAAGCTCAGGCTGTCAGAGACCCTCCATCCTGCCAGGAGCCTCTGCTATCTCTGACAGCCTCCATCCCTCTCAGAGGCTCAGCGAGACCCGTCCGCCTGCAGAAGGTGCAGAGCCCATGGACAGGTCTCCCAGCTCCCTTGGACTCAAGGACTTCAACAGCAGAGGCACAACCCTGACCCTCAACGTGGCCAGGGAGAGTCCCCAAGTCCAAATGGAAGCCCAGCCCGATGCAGGGGAGGCTCCTCAGGATCAGCTGGCGCAGCGGCAAGCATCTGGGAGCCAGAAGTTGTCATACCACAGCTCCCAGGATGCTGTGCTGGCTGTGCCAGCAGGCAACAGCCTGAGCCTGGTGGTGGAGATGATCCTTGAGACACCAAAGAGGATCCTCCACCTCCAGGAAGCTGCCCCACAACAGCCCTGGACTACCTCCAAGGCCTCTCGAGAAGCAGGTGATATCTCCTCAGGAGCTGTCGTGAGGCTCCCTGGGGCATCCCCAGGCCAGGCCAGGCCAGGCCAGGGCCCCGAGAGCAGCCTGGTCCCTGGCTGTTCCAGTGGCTGATGCTGTGGCTTAAAACAACCCCTCTCTGGTTGGCAGCTGCTCCTGGGATTCCCTTGTGCCAAGGCTTGGGCTGCAGCCCTGGCTGTCCTCAACAGATGAGTGCAGCCCACAAGGCCAGGGACAGCGTCGGTGCCGCCCTGCCCCGCTGCCCTGCGGCTCCTGCAGCTGCCTCTGCGTGCTGCCTTGCCCCGGCTCTGCCTCTCGCCAGCCCCACGGCTGCAAGGCCGTGCCCGCTGCCCGGCGCGCAGCAGCAAGCAGTTGAGAGCAACGTGGCCAGCGCTGACCCGGCCCGCTTCACTGGCGGGTTTCTTCCCTTGGATAAGTTCCTGAGCACAAGGCTGATGCCTCAGTCCCTGCTGCAGGGCAAAAGAAGGAGCTGCAGGACCTGTACCAGCGGGGCCGGCAGCTGGGGAGCGGCGGCTTCGGCACCGTTTTCTCAGGCATCCGCCTCTCGGACGGGAGCCCGGTAAGCGGCCGGGAGGCCTGGGTGTGTGAGAAGGGGCATGGGTGGGGAGGGGCAGGGCTCCATCTCAGCCCCCCTCTCTCCATGGCTTGCAGGTGGCCATCAAACACGTGGCCCGGGAGAGCGTCCTGCAGTGGGTCGAGCTGGTGAGTGAGCGGGGCCAGCGGGACAGAGCGGGATGTGGCTCCCGACCATCCCCTGGGCAGGAGGAATCCCCATGGCCAGAGAGGCTGCCCAAAAGGGCCCTGGGGCATCCCAGGCAGGGGCAGCGCAGCCACAGAGCAGCAGCAGGCCTGCTGGAGGTGTTGTCTCCTCCTCGCAGCCCGACGGCACCCGTGTTCCGATGGAGATCGTGCTCATGGAGAAGGTGCACTCCGGCTGCTGCAACATCATCCAGCTCCTCGACTGGTTCGAGCAGCCTGACGGCTTTGTGCTGGTGATGGAGCGTCTGGAGCAGTCGCAGGATCTCCTGGAATTCCTGCTGGAGCGGGACGTCCTGTGCGAGGAGATGGTGCGCTGGATTTTCTGCCAGGTGCTGGAGGCCGTGCGGCACTGCACCGCCTGCGGCGTCCTGCACCAGGACATCAAGCTGGAGAACCTCCTCGTGGACCCGGAGACCAGCGACGTGAAGCTCATCGACTTTGGTTGCAGCACCTTCCTCCAGGAGCAGGCCTACACGCAATTTGCCGGTGAGCCACAGCCCGGGCCCTGCTCCCGGTGCCAGGCACTGCTCAGCCCCATTCTCTCCTGGGCTGTGGGTGCGTCCCTCAGCCTGCTGCCGGCTGTCCTGTGACACGGGGCAGATGCCGAGCCCCGGGAGCCGGCTGCCGGCCCTGCAGACACAGGGAGGCTGCAAAAGCCAGGCCATGGCCCCTGGGCTTGGCAGGCCCACAAGGGGCTGCTCCCCTGGCCTTCTCTGCCTTGCCGAATGGCTCCTTGGCTTTGGCCGCTTGGATGGGGGACGCGGGGGGGCCTGGGGGGAAGTTGTGGCTGCCAGTGCAGCCCCTGCCTCTGCCAGGAGGCTCACGCCAGGCTCTGGGAGCCAGCGGCCTGCACCTGGACAGTGCCACCTGTGTCCCCTAGGAACACGCGTGTACAGCCCACCCGAGTGGATCTGCCTTGGCTACTACCACGGCCATGCAGCGACCGTCTGGTCCCTGGGCGTGCTGCTGTACGTCATGGTGTGCAGGAGCCTCCCCTTCCAGGAGGACCATGACATCGTGTGGCAGCAGCTCTTCTTCACGCGGCAGCTCTCTCCGGGTTGGTATGCGTCCTCCAGAAGGCAGGCTTTGGCAGATGGCGGCATGCTGCCCGGCGTGCCCCTCAGGCGGCTCTGCTGGGACCTGTCCTCAAGGGCTGGCCTTTGCGGGAGGCGGCCCGTGCCGACGGGGTCGGCCAGGCACACGTGGCTGAAGGACGTGGCCGTGTCCCGCCGGGCCGCTCTCCCGCACAGCCCAGAGCCGGTCGGGAGGCCGGCGCGCTTCTGAGCACACGCAGCACGGCCCGGGCCCTGCGGGTGCCAGGAACCGCTGGGCGGGAGCCTTCTGCAAATGACCGGCGCTTTCTGCCTTCTCTCTGCCCAGAGTGCCATCATCTCATCTGCTGGTGCTTGTCCAAGCACCCTGCGTAAAGGCCACAGCTGCAGCAGATCTTGCTGCACCCTTGGGTGTGGGGCAAGCATTTTGGATGCCTTGCCTGAGCCCCTGCAGCACCCACTTAACCCAGTCCCACACAGGACTCAAAAACTAAAACACCCCAAATCTGTAGGCGAGTGTAGGGACAGAGATGAGACATCTCTGCAGTCCAGGGCAGCTCTTGAAACATGGGCTTTATGGCACAGTTCCTCGGTGCAAGAGCTTTGCTTACATTGCCAGCCACAGCTAAAAGTGTGCCCGAACAAAGAGGCCTAAGTTCTCATTCCTGCCACATTCCAAACCCTAAAAGCTCCTTTCTAGATTCCTTTTCCCTGTCACCTTGGCAGGGCCCCTCCCCCTTGGACCCTTGGCATCCCTTGGTCTGTTAGGGATATTGCTCAAACAACAGGGCTCTTGCCTTCAGCTAATTCGGTCACTGTCTCTCGGCTGGGTATCCTACGTCTTAAATCTTGCTTTCATTTCTAGATTGCTTGTAGGTTTCATGCTGTTAGAATCTTCTCCCAAGCAATCGTAGTTGTAAGGCTTTCCCGTTTCACCTTCTCCAACCACAAACCATAGAGAATAAAACAACCACCAACCCATTCAGGGCTGTCGAGTCTGGTCCTTGTCAGCAACTTCAGCTAAAGAAACCTCTTGAGAAAAGGGGTAATCAAGAGTGTTCCCTTCAGTGTTCTTCGGGGATGACCACTTGGCCCTCACGGCTTGCCCTGAAATGGCGGCTCCTCCCTCACGCTGCCGCTCCTCATGAGGGCACATTGGGGCTCGGCGGCGAGCGGAAATGGTCCTCAATGGCCTTGAGCTCCTGCGGGAACCATGGCAGCCCCGGGGAGGGAGGGAGGGGCTCTTCCTGGTGACCTGGAACTTGGCTCCTTCTCTGTGCCAAGGGCTTTCTGCCTGCGGGCCTGGGGGAACGCCCTCCCTGAGCTCAGCCCCACAGCCACTCCTTCCCACAGCTCCGTGCAGACAGCATCCGCTACAGACGCCTCCCCTGCTGCCATCCCTTGGCCAGGGGCCTTGGGGCTCATGCCTGGCCCTTCTTCCTCCCCAGGGAGCCTCTTCCCAGGAAGGGGGGAGCCCCCCACAGCCCAGCGCTCTCCAGCTCAGCCCCCCTAGAGCCAGGCCGCCCTCTCAGCCCCATGTGCCCTGAGCCAAGCGGGGATCGGCGGGCATCTTGGCCACAGCCACCACAAATAAATTGAGTTTCAAACCTCTGACAAGAGGAAAAGGACCAGCAAAACCTCAGCTCGGGGCACACTTCACACTGCTCAGGGAATTGGTAAGCAAGGTCCCCAGGAAAAATGCTTTAGTAGGTGCTGGGCTCCATCAGCGCTCGTCCCTTTGGAAACATCACCTCCTAAGGGCACAGGAGCAGGTGATTCCCAAAGGTGGGAAGCCAAGCAGGCCAGGCAGAAGGCTGGCTTGCCTGAAGAGGCATCTTCTCTGGGAAAGAGGGTAGAAAAGGAAGCTGTGTGCCCAGTGGAATCCAGGTCAGGAGGAGTAAGGACAGAGTCTGATTGATTGTTAGACATAAAGGGTCTTGATTTTTGTATCTATTCAAACTGCATTCGAATATACTTGGATGCAGTGTCAACTGGAGATTGCACATATCAAGGCATTAACAGAAACAAAACCTGAACCAGACACAAAAAATCTTTTCTCACTGCCTTTTGTAAATATATATTCACTTTTAATACACTTGAGAAATTGTTTAGTTAACCACAAAAACTTGAAAACCTGAATCAAATTATTCCCAGCGGCTTGGCTATTAAGGTATTCTGAATGATAATGAGCCCTGGGACACTGAAGAGCTGAAGGCTGAACAAGCCTCTGGAGAAGTCAAGTCCAGCAGCAGCCTCCAAGTGTCTGAGGCTGTCAGCAGCCCCCACTGAGGCCATCCCTGCCCAGAGACCGTGGGCAATGGGCAGACAAGGGGAGCGTCCCTGGGGCTGGGCAAGCAGAACTCAGAGGCACCAGCGGGTGCAGGTGGGAAATGGAGTGTGCAATGTGGCTGTGAAAGCCCTGCCTGGGCTGTGCCAAGCAGGACACACAAACCCTGACCCCCACCCCACAAACAATTCTCTCACTTAAACATTTCAAAGGAATTACAATTGTTTGAGTACTCTGAGTTGATGCACTGGAGAAATACCAACAAGAGATTCTCAGGAGCTCAAAACAACAAAACAGACTTTACAGGTGACAACTTTAGAAAAAACAGAGAAATTTTGGCAAAAGGTTTAATACAATATTCAATCAACAAGAAACACTTCGGAAAGCATTAAATTGTCCTATTCAACTTTGCAAACTCTAAGCCTGTTCAATTTTAAGTTACTCCAAATTAGCAAGAGGAGGGAATTCGAAGATGACAACACAGAAAAAAAGACAAATAAGATATAGAGAAGCACCCATGCAGCTACCAACTCCTGGATTCCATTTGTGTTCAGATGGAAATTCCAAGAGGAGGTGGGGTCAAGATGTGTGCTTGCCTTGTGGTCAGCCTTGAATACCCCATGGTCTTCCTGGGCCCTCCCCCCAGGAGGGACTTTGGGTCACTTGGTCTCTCAGGAGCTGGGCTGGGGGCTGCAGAGGTGGCTGTGGAGCATTGCCTTTGGTGTGCCAGGGATTGGCAGACACTGCTGGGCTGGGATAGAGGCTCTGGGGGGATTGGGGTTACAGGGCAGGGCAGTGCTGGGGTTTCACGGCAGGGCAAGGCTGGACCTGCCCCTTCCTCCCCCCCACACAAAATGTTTCCAGCCAACAATCTCCTCCGGTCTCTCACAACAGGCAATGCTGGAGGTGAAATTCCAATTGTGGCCATGGGCACCTGGACAAGAAGGACAGTTCTTTTCCATAGGAAGGTGTAATGGTTTTAGTTAAAACTGGGCAGAAACACTAATTAATGTAGTGGCTACACATTTTTCAAATTTTGTTTGCTAAATGTATTGTAGTGGTCTTAGTGTTTACTCTCTTTCTGTGGGAGGGGATCAAGAGAAACAAAGCAGGCTCAAGCTTAAAAACAATTTTTTTTTGTTTTAACACACACTAAAAGAATGGAAAAGATAAGAAAAGAAAAGATGGGGAGAAACCCAAAAACACCAAAATGAACTTCAAAACACTTTTCCCTTCCCTTACAAACTGTTAACTTTCTTACAAACAACATAGAGAGACATAAGCTGTGATTTTCAGTCTGTTTCACCATTTAAGCATAATTTTTCGTCACTTTAGGAGAGGAGTCTCTCAGAGTCTTATGGACACATTCGCCACAAGACAAAAACAGTCCTGGGGCTCTCAATGTCACAAATCTGCAGATGCTTAGAGTTTTTGCAGATTGTGCTGTTCTACCCATTAGCAGCCTTTCCCCTGGCTACTCATAGGCCTCTCAGTGTATTTGGGGTACTGTTTAAGAAAGCTTCTTCTAGTATAAAACCAGGATTCTCTTCTAGCTCTAAAATAATTTCTATCTCAAAAGAAATACGGAGCTCCTTTTATCCCAGGAGCTGAGGGCTTCAAATCACTTTCTCTCTAAAATCATCTTGGTCTCAAAGGCTGAGACCTCCTTTTATGCAAGGAGCGAGGGGCTTTAAGATTCCCACTTAAATCTCAATCATATCAATCCCCAACTTTGACTAGAATTAGCATTCCTCCAAACAACATTAAGATGTTACAAGAAACAGTCCATTTCTCTGTAGTTTGCAGCAGAAAAGGTTGGTTAAAAATGTCCACATCCTCAATCCCTCTTCTAATAATCTTTATCAGTTCTTTCACTCCTGCTCCACTGACTTCATACGATGTCTTTCCTACGTCCCCTCTGTCTCTTTCTTTTCTCTCTCAGGGAAGGGTCAGGCCTTGGAAGCTCCATGTTGCCAGGACAGGGTTAACTCTGCCCAGGCCTGCAGTGGCCATGTGATTTCTGCTCCAGGCAGCAGTCTCTCCATTTCAGATCAGCCTGGTTTCCTCCCTCCACTCTTTCTTCTCCATCTGGAAGACACCGGAGGAGGGGAGCGGGAGGAGAGCTCTGCCCACCCCTCGGTGACAATCGGGGCAGCCTCGGCCAAACCGGGCCCATGGTTGTTATCAGGGGAGATCCCTCCCTGCTCTGGGGTCTCTGGGAGGTTTTATTAAAGTGGTTGATGTTAAGCTGCAACCTCTCCTCCCCCCGGGAGCCAATGGAGTCCGGCTGGGCCTCGGGCGAGCTTCCCCCCGAAGGGGGAGGTGGGGTGTGGGGAGCAGTAGGACCCACTCGATGTTATCTATTCAGCTGAGCAGGAGGAAAAGGGCCTGACCTGAACAAAACTGGGATTTATATGGGTACTGCCCAAAGTCACATTCAACATTCTCAGTGGCCAAAGCAGGTGCCAATATCTCAAAGGGGCTTCTGATAGGTCCTTGTCCTTTCTAAAACTATTTCCAGGGTCCTAACAGGGTAATACTTCACATTCCTCCCTAACTAAAAACCAAACTGTGCTAACCCATGACAGTGACCTTTAGGCTTTGCAGGGCTCAGGCACAGCGGCTGGGACAGAGTCAGGGCTGAGGTCACACTCTGTGGGCTGGGGCAGAGCCCATCCAGAAATGACCTGAGATGGGCTCAAATACAATGATGGGACCATGGCCAGACCCTCATGTTCTTCAGTCCCACCTCACATCATTGCCAGGGGCAGAGAAAGGGACAGGTGACTTCTCAGCATGGGTCACAGGAACCTGGGTCACCAGAGCCCTTCCCAAAGTGGCAATGGCCCATTAACAGAAGATATCTCCCTGGAGGGAGGATGGGTCATGAAAGAGATCAAGAACACTGCCCCATTTGGTTTTACACAGCTGGCCCATTAAGAGAAGATCCCTGTCAGAGATATGAAGGATGGGTCATGGAAGAGATAAACAACCTGCCCCAGCTGGTGTTCACAAATAGTAATAGAATACATTTTTTTGGTTAAAACTTGCATTGCAAGACAGGGCTTGAGGCTCCTTGCCCATGAGCTCTCAGGAATTCCTCAAGGCTACTGAGATAACAACAGGACTAAACATAAGAACCAAGAGCCTGAGAAACTGTTTAAAAGCAACACAAAACTTAGAGGACACACAACTTGATGATGGACACTTGACCAATTTGGTGTCCTGAAGGATGTGTGAACAAGTGGCTTAGCCAATTGAGAGACACCTGTACTTGTGGACAGTAGTGCTAGAATCCATAACTGGAGTTTAACATAAATAAAAAATATATTAAATATATATATATGCACACACATATATACACACACACACACACATATATATATATATATAATAAACTGTGTCTGTTTCTGTCCCGCTCCGGGCAGGAGCTGACCCCCAGCTAGCTCGAGTCAACACAGACACAAAGTTTCCAGTTCGTTTCGGCTTCTCGGCTCAGCAGCTAGACTTCCATGTATCAAGACAGTCAATAGCAGCAGAAGAGAAAAGGCTGGCTCTCAGCTTAGCAGGTTAAAGATGTTTATTAGCAGGGAGCTCCGAGGCCCGAGGCGAGCGGCAGGAGAGCTGAGAGCTCGGAGGCTGAGAGGTGAGGGTAGAGAGTTCCCAGCACTGAGAGCCTCTTCCTCCCTCCTACCCCCTATATACGGGGGAGGGGTTCCAGGGAGGAAAAAACAAGACAACAAATCAGGGGGTACAGTGGGTCCAAGGTGTGCCCACCCCCAAGCCTTGGACCAACCACCCCCAGAGGAAAAGAATTTCCCCCAGGGGACCTATCACCTGAAGGCCTCTCCCTGAGATTTCGCAATCCGGGAGGGACCACTGGAGTGATAGACAGGCTGCCCCAGAGCAAGGGGGGGCAGAGGGGATGTTACATGTCATGTGAGGGGTGGGATGATTGATACAAAACACCTTATTATACAGAAAACACAAAAGGGATACAGAATTGGGGATACAGTGAAATGAACCATAACATAAACTTCTTACAAAAACCTAATAAAACAGTTCTGCACCACCACA
>JANEHK010000446.1:768-26527 GCA_025960845.1 Tachycineta bicolor | reverse complement strand
GGTGTTTCTGCCCAGTTTCATGAAATTAAAACCATTACAACCTGTCTTCATCTGAGCCCAGGAGTTTGGTCTCTTTCACTCTCTGGATTCTCCCCCGTCGGGTGCTGCAGCAAACTGGGCATGAGGGGCAGGTGCCAGAGAAAGACACACACAGAGTTGTAGCTGTGGACTGTTGCCATGTATAAAATTAGACACAGAAACAGGAATAAGGTTTAACACCTTTCCCTGCTCTCTGCATTTCCTGCAAGCTTTCTGGAGCGTTGCTGGCAATATTTTTGTAATTTTTCAGGTGATTTACACAGCACCTCACAGGAAACACTCATGGGATCAGGAGAATTATGTGATATACCATGGATTCATGTCCCTAGAAAATAACAAGGTTCTTACTGATTAGTTACTGTTTGAGTCTACAAGTGGGCAGTACAGACTTCAATTTTTCACTTTCAAGTGCTCATGGGGAAAGCACAGGATATTCTTCCAGATCTTTGCACAATACTTGTTAGTTACAAAAAATAAGAAATCTTATTTACATCACTGCTACCATACACACTTCTTGACATCACACTTACATCACATAAGGAACCCAAACTACTTGCCTATCCATAAGACTACAAAAACAAACAAACAAACAAACAAACAAACAAAAAACAAAACAAAACAAAACAAAAAAGTGACAAATACATTTTGCTCCCCAGTTCAGATGAATCTGAGATTTTTGATTTTTCATTTTATGTTAAGATGTACTTGCCGTTTTCTTGTTATCTCTAGGCTCTGAAGTAGGGTTTGTCATTGTTGTGAAGTCAAGATTAATCAAGGAGTAATACAGAAACAGATGTTCTGATCTATCCTTACACTTCTGTGGCAGAAGCTGCTGGTCCCTAGGAAGGCTGGCTGGTGATTTCTGTCTGTGTTCAAATATTTAAAGCAACAACATTCAGTCCCACACTTCATACTTCAGATAAACAATTTAATGGCATCTTAACATTGTTTTCAAAATTTGATAAGGTGCATATTTTATTCCTTATGAAGCTGAAATCTTTTTAAATACAAGAAATTCTATTGAAACTTCAATTTTAAAAGTTTCAAAACTGTTTTAACATACTGAAACCAAAACAAAAAAGACGGGTCTAACAGCTATTAAAATGCTGGAAAAAGCAAGAGGATTTCAGGGAAAAGTCCATACATTTAACAGCAATGTTTCTTTCACTAAGTATTACGTGTTAAGAAAAACAGAGTCAATTTGAAAGAGCAGAATTTCTAATGCCAGAAACAGCTTTGAAACAACTTTCCATGTAGCCATGTTTATTTCAAAATTTAAGATTGGCTAATTTGTGTCCCAACATTTTGCAGCACAAGGGAGGAAAGATGGAAAATGCTCTGTAGGGGGATGTAGTTATAGATCTATAAAGTTTTTATGTGTAAACAAAATGAACATCATTTTAAATACACTGAGTATGACAGAAAAATGCAACAAAGTAGTATCACTGAGAGAATAACAACCCTGTGGTGGCAGCAGTAAGCAATGCCACTGCATTGGGTATTTTTGCATTTTAAGCAAAGAACTTTGCAACTGCTTTCATTTTTCTTTTCCTGTCCATTTTGGAAACCGTAGTCCACCCTGCATCATGCATTCTCCTCATGGTTTTGAGTTTCAGTGCAGAGCCTGGAGATTTCACACTGCATGGAGCCTCTGTCTAGCAAGGAAAATAAAGCCATCCATTAGTTTCTGTCAACAATCTGATTAGCTGCTTGGTTTAATCTTATGAAAGGCTAACATACCTTTTTTGGTGCTGTGGGATGTAATTGTGAAACTTGTGGATAACCTTTGTATAATGTTTTAAACATTTCTTCTTCCAAGACTATGCTCTAATAAATTGAAGAGTTACTTAGTCACTCTGTATTAAAAAATACTTTCTCTTTCCCCCCAAAGATATTAAACTATGAAAAAAAAGTTATGATGTCATTACGAAGCATAACAGTTCAATAAAAAGAATGTAAATTATGTACATACAACTACAGTTCCAGAAAGAACCAATTAAGTAAAAATATACATATAAATATTGGCCTGAATGTGGAAGCCTAAACTCTTTATCTTCATTCTTAGATACAGCAATGAGCACAAAGAACTGTTCAGCACCTGATTTGGTCTCTGACTCTTGCCAGAAGGTCCGTGTACTCAGAGCTTTCTGAATGACTATCCAGTTGGAGAAGCACTTTTTGCTTTTTCCTTGTGCTCTGCTCTGAAGGTAGCTTTGTGCTTCTTCCGCTTTGCAGTCTGTCTGTTGGAGGAGTCTTTATAACGTATGTCTGGGAAAGAAAATTTTTGTATTTTGAGATTATATTTTATGAGGTAAGTATAGAATCTAAACCCCAATTTATGACCCAGTTTACAGTCGGAGCATCTGAGGAGACACCTGAGAGATGTTGGTGGAGCTATTATCTTTCCATCCAAACATGAAGCAAAGACCCAAACAAAGTGGAGTGGAAATATCCTTTTTTGGTCTGCAAACGAGGAGAATGAACAGGAAGCTATGGAAGAGTTGAGTTTCATGGCACATTATATCTAAGTTTTTCATGCTTCTGCTATCTGCAGAAATTCAGGTTGTTCTGAACTGTAGCCACTCCATGTGGACTACACCAAACATCTAAGAAAAGGGAAACAAACAAAACTGCAGGAAAAGGCATTCAGAGAAAGATTGACAGTGATATTAAGATTGGTGTTACTTAAGATAGCCTTTTCACTAGAAGTTAAGACGAGAGGCATTGCAATGGTCCATTGCAGTCCTTTCTTTGAATGATAGCATCAAAATGGTGGTGGATTCCATTGTTCCAACATGAAAACCACAAGCGAACGCCTGACAGGGAAGAAGGGTAAGTTCTGCAGTCAGGAATAGTTTGATACTTTGACAATGTTCACAGCTATACAGGCTTTTTTCTCTTCCGTAGAGAAAAAAAGTGCCTTTACAAATGGACACTTTGGAAGACTAAGTAAAACAATTCTAGAGACATAAAGCAGCAACTGAGCAAGAAAAATGACACATTGGGAGCCCTTCCACAACTGTCTAATATCTCCATGGAATGCTATCACCCTTTAAAATCCCTGCTTATCCCAGGAAAAAAATAAATAAGCACCTACAGAGAAGTAAGAAATACAAGCAGAAAAATGCAACATAAAAAATTCACCGTTAGGAGTTACCAAACTTCAGTGTTGGACTGCGAAAGGGGCTTCCTGCAGGTACCAAAGGAAACATTTTTTTTTTCTTTTCCACCATGTTGACTGCCATAGGAATATAATTCGGGGACTTTTGATTTTTTTAATACTAATAGATTCACTGTCTAGATCTAAACAAGGTTTAGGAGTCTCAGGAACATAAGTCTGTATTTTTTGTAATTTAAAAAGTTTTAAGTTAAAAGCATTCTAATGTCTTTGCTTGAATGCAAATAAATTATCATGGCACTTCAAGTGATTCTACATATGTAAATACTACAAGTTCTAAAACCAATTACAATGTTAAAGTCACCTTGTGTTTCTTTTCACTTTCAGGACTCATATTTCAAGAGTGCTCTTTTACAAGATTCTCCTACAAAAGAGTTACATGTTAGAAAACAAATATTTATTTGAATTCAGTTGTTAAAAATCTTCTGGGTGTAATTACAGAACACAGTCTGTAATCATAGAGTCTTACAAAGTTCACACAAACACATGACCAGATGTAGTACAACCGCAGTATTCAAAAGTCATTATTTTTCTATTCAGTTTTGTTTCTTATACAACTTCTCCCAGAGCACAAGCCCAAGCCACACCTCTCACCCACACTGCTCAGTTAGTAAAAAACTCCACCTCTTCTTCAATTTCTGCTTTCAGTTGTTCCTTGAGGGATGACAGTTCACTTTTCAAACATGACAACTCATTTTCCGAAAAACAATTATTTAACTTTTAAATAGTTAATATTTAAACCATTTAAACCATAAATTTATCATTTAGAATATTTATGACATGTATATTTATAATATTTGAATAATTAATTAAATAATCAAAATTAATATCTTAATTAATTCATTTGTAATCTATTTGTATGATTTAAATGATAATAATTATAGGGTTAATGCACAGCCTGGATAAAAGAAAACAGTCCAAAGTAAGACAGTAATTAATAGAGATACTCACTACATACAAAATTAATTCTATTTGTTTTTCAACCCTATACTTGAAGCTTTGCTTTAGCTTGTTTAAAAAAACTGAAGCACTATAAGAAACAGGTACTTGATCAGAAGTGTTCAAGGTAGGACCTTAGAACACTTTGGAGAACAGGGGTGAGAGGATAGACTCGAACTATTTAAAACAAAACTTTCCTATTCAAACTGTGAAGTCAGAACATGACACATTATCTGGAAGAAAAAACACAAACTGATACTCCAATTTATTTTTAGAAACATTTAGAGCTTTTAGTTTTCACAATAGGATCTGTAAGAAAATAAAAGCAAAGAAATTAGTGGGCTGATTTTTACTGTTCAGTCCCACCAAAGCAGACAGTTAACCTCTCATCAAGTGTTCAACAGGAAGAAGAAAAAGATGGCATTTATAATTATATTGCACTTCAAGGTGTGTTGGTTTAACACAGCCTGGCACTCAGTGCCAGGGGGTAGAGGAAGCCACAGAAGCAACTTCTGAGAGAGAAAGCTGTTTGAATCTTCTATGTCCAGCAGAGCCAGTTTCTGAAGGCTTTGATGATGAACCTGTTGCTGGCCTGTTATAAATACATACTATAAAATTATAATACTAAGATGAATGCTACGTGTTAAAATAACTTTACTTTTATTTCTGCTATTAACAAAACTTAGACATGGTAGTAGTGGCAGCTGATAAAGTTATGAGTGAACTGTCTTTGGTCACAATAACATCCAGTAACATACGATGAGGCCCCTCTACTGATACACCAACTCTCAGCATCTGCCGCCTATGGAGCAGGGCCCAAGCTAGAAATGATAAAGAGAATGGAGTAAAACCACAGCCAAAAACCAGGCATGCTCTAAAAAGACAGACCCAAGGAATGACCATGCTAAACAGTTCCTGGAATATGTAAGCTAGTTTGTGGAAAAGTATGAATATGCATAATGGTGTATGAATATGCAACAGGTTGATGTAATAGAAAAGGTACTGAAGGAATGTCTCCGAAGATAGTAGGTGTGCTCTTGGCTGAGCGCCGTTAACCCTTTGCTTTATGATCTCTGTCTCCTATTGTCTTTCTATTATTTTTTAAAATTTTATCAGGAAAGTGAACCTCATTTTTCACACGGCCCAATTAAAAAAGTTGGTAATGCCTCTGTGATGACATATTTAAGGAAGAAAAGAACTGCGTGCACTTCTTCTTCTGAGGGGTGGAGAGGTGCCGTGGACACAAGCCACGAGCGGCCACCAGAGCCACATGTCCAGGGCCCCTCAGCTGGAACCGTGTGCCTGAGGCCACGCATGTAACATACTTTGGCACAGCTTGTAACATACTTTGCCTGCTTAACAGCTTTCAGCCGTGCTGCAAGGAGAAGGGCAGAAGCTGTGGAAGCAGCTTCTCCTTTTTGACACCTCACATGAAGAGAGCCTCTCCATTCAGTGCCACCACCCGTGTGGCAGTGGCGGGGACCACGTGGCCGACAGCAGGGGACATGGCGAGCAATTCCCCAATACGGAGCCCAGGTGTGTTAGGAAAATTAATCCACGAACATCAGAGGTTTATGTCCAAAAAGGAGACAGAGAAGTCCTTTTACTTTATTCAAATAAAGGGAGAGGCCATGGGGCATTTCCCCTGGAGTCTCTCACTTTTTTGGATGATGCAGCCTCCCTTTTATCCTAATTTCCCGGCCGCATTTTCCTCTCTCTTTCCCCATTGGCTGAGGTACTTGAGAGGTACAGATTTCCCGAAATGCCTAAGACATAAGATTCCCCTTTTAATGTATAACCCTCCCGGCTAATTTTTAATTCTTATGAGATTTATGGGGTTTCCCCATTGTTGCTTTCATCTTTCAATATTCAATTTCATTTACAAACAAACTTATTGTTTGTTTGTAAAAGCAAGTATCTTCTTTTCCATTCATCAATCAGTAGAATCCTTCCCATTGTTTCTCTTATCTCTCAGTGCTAGTTTTATCTACTAGCAGACTCAGGGCTTGTTTGTAAAGATAAATCTCATTCCTCTCAGGTGAGATAGTTATAAATAGACATTATATTATTGGCCTTTTGCAAATATTAAAATGAATGCTATATGTATAATGCTGGAATAACTTTGCTGCATGAATACAGTTATCATTTCTGCTGTTAACAAAACTTAGAAATAGTAGTGTAATAGATATATCTCGGGCCATAGCATAGTATTAAAATAGAGATTATGTGATGTTAAAAGGCTTTTATTCATGTAACTAACTCAGATAATGGTAAAGGCAATTTGTGGATTACCCTATCTGAATGAAGATAACAGTGACAGAAATCAGAACCCCAAAGGAAGAATTCATTGACTCTCCATTATCAGGAAAGGTAAAAACAACAGGATGGAACCAGGAAGAGAAAATAAAACATATTGATTTAATTTACAGGACAGCATGAAGACAAGTCAAAGGTTAAAACCAAACAAAGGAACTTCTAAAGTCAAAGGAATGTTTGAATAATGCATAATGGTCTATGAATATGCAACAAGGTGATAGAAAAAAAAAAAAAAAAAAAAAATTAAAGGGTGTTTCCAAAATAGTAAGTGTTCTCTCTGTTGAATGCCAAGCACCTGGCTGCTTTCTTTGTTTAACCCTTTGTTTTATTGCTGTCTCTTATTGTCTTTTTTTATTAAAGTTTTAAAAATTCTACCAGGAAAGTGAACCACATTTTTCACAAGATCAACCTTTCAATGCTGCAAAACCTTGTAAGAACTTTTCAACTGAAAGAACTTGAGAACAAGCGGACCTGCAGACAACAATTTTCTCCCAAATCGAAGAAAAGGGAAAAGTGAAGACATGTGAACAGAACAACATGGCAACACTAAAGTCAGTGAGGGGAAGGAAGGAAAAGAAGTGCTCCAAACGCCAGAGATGAGGTTCTTCTGCAAGTCGTAGTGGGGACTGTAATACAAGAGTCTCCCTTTAATTCACAAAGCGCATGGGGTAATGCAGAGATCCACTCACAGCCCGTGAGAAAAGGGGCTCAGGCTGGAGTGAGTGGATGCTAAAAAGCTGTAAGCTACTGGGAAATTCAAACAAAGAGAGAAGATAGAGAAAGAAGACCCTTGCTTACAAACTAGAACAGCTCCTCCTTATTAAAAGACTACACCCCCATGAACTAATGGCCCATGCAAAACAGCTGTGGGAAGACTGTTTTCCTGTGGGATGGACTCATGTTGTAGCAGGTCAGGTGGGACTGCTACTTTAAACCACAATGTAAAAATTAAAACCACACTGGAAAAGTTCACAGAGAACTGTCTCCAGTGGGAAAGACCCCGTGGCAGAGCAAGAAACTCCCTAAGCAAATGGAAAAAAATTTTAGAAGTGATAAACGGACTAAAGATCACGTTTTGTCTCTCTGTGCTGTCAGTGGGTAAGAGGGAAGGATTGGGAAAAAAAGTGTTCTGAAGGTTTCTTTTAACTCTCATCACCCACTTTCTCATGACCCAATTTCTCATGACCCCACCAATCTTCTCATTACTATTGAAGTTTGAACCTGTTTTACCCTTAAACTGTTTTTCTCCTAATTGTTAGCTCAGCTCATGAGCCCATCAATCTTTCTTCCCTCTCCTCTGCTCAACTATAGCAGAGAAAAATGAGTGAATGTTCTTTTAATGCATGCCTGGCTCCTAGCCAGCATAAAACTACTACACAAGGACATCAGCTCCTTCACTGAATTATTTAACATCGGAAAGTATTCCTTACCAGTGCTCTTTCTGATGATAACTGCTTTTGTTGTCTAATTTTATATACTTTTAACTCTGCATCTTTTTCTTCAACCATTTTATCATATTCATTCTGTTTAAAAAAAAAAAAAAAAACCAACAACAAACTCAAAACATGTGACTAAATGTTGCAGTTATAGATCTACCCAGTCTTAAAACATCAGTCATTTTTTTCAAAACAGGCTCTTCAGAAGATTCAGAAAGCACCAGGAACAAACACTGAGGCTTCTGCAGGAACTGTAAAACCAGAAAACGCTTGATGCAGTATTACTTTGTGGACTGGTGGAGGGTGCTTTATTTCTAGGCAGCAATATATGTGCAGCACCTAAGAGCCAGCTGTGCTATTTTTATTAATGGTATCTGCTAAAGATATTGCACAGAGAGTAATAGAAAAGTAAACTAAAATGTGTCAAGCTAAACTTCTGACAGTCACTAAGTAATCTCCTCAGAGAAAGAGGCCAAACGGATACTGAAAAATTCTGCATTCAGATGGTATCAAAGGAAGCCTGAATAAAAAATAAAAAAAAATCCTAGAGGTTTAGATAAATGAAATTTTTCTGCCCATAAGCAGGTTTTCAAAATCTTCTAAGTAATTTGATTTTAGATGATGAAAGACAAGCATGTGTTCAGCTTCCTTTCCCCAGATTCAGACCTTTTTCTGGTTTGGAAAGATTATTAACATGGTGTCAACACATTACAAATCACAGCAATCAGTAAAATCTCGTGCCTTGTGCTTCTCCATAAGTGCCATCATCTCAGTTATCTTATGCTGACATTGGATATCAGTTTCTCTCTGTATCATTGTTGCTTCCTCATAAAGCAACTTCATCTTTTCCACCTGTTAGTAATAAACTGCATTTCATTCATAAACATAACAATACTTTTTTTAAAATCTTAGTTTAATCTCTTCTTTCTCCTGTGGGTGCAAAGGATGTAGTTCCACTGGGACATCATTTGCTTTTAAGATTCAAATCTGACATTTTTTATGCAGATTGTTAAAAAGGGCAAGATTAAAGGTACATTCCATGGTAAGCCAGTTCACTTCAAACCAAAAGGCCATTTCACACATTCTGCCCTAACATTTCTTTGCATTACCATTAAGAAATGTGTGGGCAGAAAAATACTATTATGGGAGAAGTTATAATATAATTTACCTATGCTGACTTTATACCAAGGCTAGAATTTCCTTTAACTATAACTTGAAAGGGAGAATTTTTAACTGGGTTCTTATTTTCAAAGACATTCAAATACTGCAACTTAAGCACCTAATATATTAAAGCTTTGCTCACAGGCATTTATGTTAATAAGACTGAAATGTAAGAGCAAGGACTCTGGTCAACAACGCTTCATAAAAACACTTAAAAATTAAATTGCAGTAAAAATTAACACCTCCCACCTTTTCATGAAATTTATTTTCATTCGCTTTTTTTGTTTCTATGTCTTTTTGATAGATGTCAACTGCTTTCTTATGTTGCTTGTTCATATTTTCTATCTCTAACTGCAATTTATTCACCTTTTGAGAATGCAGAATTGCTGCTGTTATTTGTTGAGGAATTAATATGTTAATGATTTTTTTCACCTCTTATTTTTGACTAGAAACACACTGTTACTTTTCAGGTATATGAATAAAGTGTTTTCTATTTAAAAGTTCAGCTTTTTTTTTTTTTTTTTTTTTTTTTTTTTTTTTTTTTTTTTTTTTTTTAATAAAGAATAGAACCTTGGCCTGAAGTGAGTTAGGAAATACTCAAAGAAGCAATGGCAACGGCACTGTGGGGAAGACTGCCCTAAGCAGTCACCCTAAATGTTGTGAATTCCTTGGGAAAAACCAAAATACAGATGGAGATTTTTTTCCCCTCTCTTGTAAATCTATATAAGATTTTCACAGGTTTTATGGTATATTTTCCTCCCAGCTGTGCATTTTGTTTGCAGCTTTTCCTTTTAAATTGACTGCGCACTTGATAATCAAGTGCCGACAACGCTGTTTGCAATTGATGGGTGCAGATCCCTCAAAGATCATACTCCCGGTTCAGAGGGAGGAATTTGATTGGAGCTATGCGAACAATGTTTCGCTGCAAAGTGCTCTCGAGGGTTTTTCAGGGCAGATTACTTATCATCTGCCTAGACACAAGCTATTGCAAGTGGCCAAAAATACTCAATTTTCTCTATGACCCAAAAATAGCCAAGTGCCAGTGCAAGGCTGGTTCGGGCAACACAGGAAAAGCCATTGTTACCTGGCAGGATGGATCTGAGTGGCAGGATTTGGAAGGCCATGAGGATGGGTCAGCCCAACTGGTTGAACTAAAGGCTGCTGTCATGGCATTTGAGACATTTTCCCAGGAACCTTTCAATTTGATTACGGACTCCACCTATGTTGCCGACATCGCACAGCGATTGGGTTGTTCAGTGTTGAAGGAGGTCAGTAACCCTGCCTTGTTTAATTTACTGAAGACCCTGTGGTGTGCAATTCAGGCCAGAGTTCATCCATATTATGTTCTGCATGTACAGAGTCACACTAAATTGCCAGGATTTGTGGCGGAAGGTAATGCAAGGGCTGACAAGTTGGCTAACCCAGCGTGGGTAGCCCCTCAGCCTGACGTGCTCGCGCAGGCCAAGGCATCGCATGGGTTTTTCCACCAAAACGAGCCTACGCTGCAAAAGCAGTTTCAACTGACAGCCACTGAGGCTCGTGAAATTGTCGAGTCGTGTGACGACTGTCATGCCCTTGGTGCGCCATTGCCGGCAGGGGTTAACCCCAGAGGCCTTAAAGCCTTGGAGCTTTGGCAGACGGATGTTATACCCAGGTTGCCAAGTTCGGCCGGCTCAAGTATGCGCATGTCACGGTGGACATGTTCTCCTCTGCGATGTGGGCTTCTGCTCACACAGGAGAGAAAGTCTGAGATGTCATTGCCCACTGGAGGCAGGCCTTTGCTGTTCTTTGCATACCTTCTGCTGTGAAGACCGACAATGGTCCTGCTTATGCCTCGCAGCAGGTACGGCAGTTCCTACAGTCATGGGGCGTGTCACATAACTTCGGCATCCCTCATTCTGACGGGACAGGTGATTGTAGAACGCAATCACAGTACACTCACGCGTGTTCTTCAGAAGCAGAAACGGGGAATGCAGGGTGTAACCCCACACAGTCGGTTGGCAAAGGCTTTGTACACCATCGCTCACCTTGCGGTGCCACAGAACTCAATCCTGTCATTTTGAACCATCATCTCTTGTTGCAGGCTTTGGACGGTGAGCAACAGCCTCGAGCAAAGGTACGGGTCCGAAATTTAGTCACCAAGCAATGGGAAGGACCCTATGACCTAATCGCTATGGGGCGAGGGTATGCGTGTGTGTCCACAGACACTGGGACATGCTGGCTACCTTCAAAGTGTGTCCGTCCTGACCTGCGACCACAGAGACAGAATTCAGCTGACAGGCAAGGTGGGAGCCATGATCAACTTGAAAACCACCAGGTGGATGAATCCTCGAGTGATCATTCTGATGATTCCTCCACAGACAGTGATTGATTTTGTATATATTCCCTTTGTAAAATTGTTCATTTTTCTTTTTCGTTTTTTTTCTTTTTTAAAAGTTAAAAGGGTGAGATGTTACCCTGGTTTTTCTGAGTTTTTTATTTAGCCTATTGAATTTCAAAATGGAGTCAGATATTTTAGTTACTGTACAATATTAGAGCAGTTTTTCGACCTTTCCCACAGATGTGACATAAACAAATTCTAGGTTTTGGATTCTTTGTCCTTTGTTTGCATACTTCTAACCAGAAAAACAACTGTAACTGACAGTTGGTCTGGCCACTGAGGCTGAGGGGTGGAAATCCCAAAAAGCCAATCTCCTGCTAGACCCAAATATGTATAAAAAGTAAAGAATAAACAAAGAGGTCTCTTCCTCTTCCTCCTGTCATCCGCTCTCAGAGCAGTGAGCTGAAATCTGAAGAACCTCTGCTTGCAAAGATCTCTTGTCTGCGCGATTGCTTTGTGTGTCTAGGTGACAAGGGAGGGTTTCCTCATCAGAAATGAGAGGCCCACATGGGCCATGGGCTGCTCCGGCCACCCCGGCAGGGATGTTGCACAGCGCCTGCAAAGAGTGTGGAGAGTGAGCAGAGCCAGCCCAGGGCTCCCCAGGCCCCTGGGCAGCTTTGGCCCCGTCCATGGACATCGGCCTCCCACGGCCTTCCCTGACGCCCTGGCAGTGCCCACTTCCCTAAGGCAGAGGGGGATCCCAGCACACATGGAAATGGTTCTCATCTGTGCTCCCTTCTAGACTGGAATCAGAACATGGATTATCTGGAAGCCCTGGCTCAAAACCACTTCAAATCCTTGGAGGATGATAAAAGGCGAGATCTCAGTGTGCCTTTCCTGTCAGAATAATCCCTGTCAGTGTGGCAAGATCTAACCCATATGCCATTTCCCTTACCATGATCTCATGGCTGTAAAGTAGTGGAAACCTTGCCCTGCTCCCTTCTGGAGCCCTGAGTGATCCCCTGGATGGCCGTCAGAGGGAGGAAGGAGGATTTAGCTGTCACTGCTCTTTCCGTGTGCAGTGCCAGGGCGTCCTTCCCTGTGCTCTCTGCAGTCACGGAGAAGAGCAGAGAGGGAAGTGGCCTGGCCCAGGGCTATGCCCCAGAGCTGTGCCTTGTGCTGCCCCTTTGCCAGCCCCAGGGAGCCTGAGGATCTCCTACAGGAGCTCCATGGGATCTCTTCTGTCCTGCCTTACTTTGCAGCCAAGCCTGGCGATGAAGGAGATCTGGATTCCCAGCCCACGTTCAGGATGAAGGCTCTGGAAGATTCTGAGGGTAGGTCAAGGCCTTTCCCCCTGGCAGAGCTGCCAGCTCAGAGCCCACAGCTCGACCAGGGGACATCACTGCAGGTGTCAGGACAGAGTCGTACCCGTGTGTGCCCTCGCTCTGCACGATGCCCTCACCGCTCCTGTGCCTCAGTGCTGCCCGTGCACATCAGCAGAGGTGACAGAAGTTTCTGTGCCTGTTGAGTTACAGATATGTCTGCAGGGAGGAATTCTCCAGCTCCTGGGCCGGATATTGCACATAAGCCCAGCCCCCATTGCAGGGGTGAGTAGTGTGTCCCTGCTGAGCCCACAGGCTGAGCACTGGCTTTGTGGGATCCATTCCTAGCAAATTGAAACTCTTTACTCTAAGGTCCTCGGACAGGGAAATACAGAACTGCAGGACTAAAGAAAGCCCAGGAGACATCTGAACCCATGCAGCAAACGTTGAAGGAAATACTTCAGAGACAACCAGGTGGGTGCATGTCCCTGAGCCTTCTCCTGAGGCTCAGCAGCCGGGGCCTTTCTCTGCACCTCTGGACACGCCGTGCCCGGCACAGCGGGAAGGGATCCATGGCAGCCTGGCTGCCCCGCTGCTGCTTTCCCACCCCGCAGGGCTGTTTCCCATCGTGGCCTGGCTGCAGCTTCTCCCCAGGCTCTGCAGGAAGGCATTTGGCATCAGCTGACAGGGAGCCCAAACTGCCCACGGAGCATGCACACCCTGAGAGCCCCTGCACTTTCCCTGTGTCCCAGCAGCCCAAGTGGGGCACCTCCTTGGACAAGGGAGGGCTCTGGCCCAGCCCCCAGAGTTTCTGCCTTTTCCTGATCCTTATCAATGTCTGTGTCATGCATTGCCTCCTGTGGATGCCCACTCGCCCATGTTGAATGTTTCCATCTAATCCAGCTGTGCCTCTTCCTTTCTCAAAGTGATGGACCAAAAGTCTGTGCAGAAGGAGGAACTTCCCGGGGGAAGCAGCGGCTCGGTGGCAGCCTCTGCTGCAGAAAGGAAGGAGATGGCAGACACAAACACAGTCACAGACACAGAGAATGCCAGAGCAGGTAATTGCTGTGCCAGGCTCAGCCCTCTCTGGGGCTGTGTGGCAGCAGCTCTTCCCCCAGCTCCCAGCCTTGCAGGGACCCGCAGCAG
This sequence comes from Tachycineta bicolor, assembly GCA_025960845.1. Taxonomy (NCBI): domain Eukaryota; kingdom Metazoa; phylum Chordata; class Aves; order Passeriformes; family Hirundinidae; genus Tachycineta; species Tachycineta bicolor. The sequence continues at coordinate 12,670 of JANEHK010000446.1, read as the reverse complement.
CCAAAGCTGGAGGCACCTCAGCTTCGAGGCCTGCAGAGCTCGCTGATGGCCCCTGGGAAACAGGACTTGTGGCCCGAGGTGCCTCCTGCTGCAGCTGCTCCCGGAGCTGGCCCTGAGCGCCCAGAGGCCCAAGGCACAGGAGCAGCCCCGAGCGGGAGCCCTGCCGCGAGCCCAGGGCCAGAGCCAGCCCTGGCTCCCGGCTGGGCAGGGGCTGTGCTGGGTCCTGACAGGGCCTGACTCTGTCCCCTCAGGCTGGCAGAGCTGTCCCAGGGCAGGGAGGGTCGGGGGTGGCAGTGGCTGCTCAGGGATGGCCTTGGACTGTGTCCCTCAAAGGAGCCACTGCCCAAAGAGCTGCACTGAACCTGGCCTCTGCTCACGGCCTTCTGGGCTTTGCTGGGGAGCACAGCCTGTGCCCAGGGGCGGCAAGGTGCCTGCAGGGCCCAGCTCTGGGGGAAACTGAGAACGTCCTGACCGTGTCCAACGTGCTGCCAGCTCAGCAGTGGGGCACAGCCTGGGCTCACGCTCCCCATTGCTCCCACAGATGCAGCCGGCACCAGTCTGCTTGTTCCCCATTCCCAGAAGAGCATTTTAAACGGTCTCTGTCAGGGAACACTCTGCTGGATAGCGTTAATAGTAGACCTGCTTTGTTTGGTGCTTATCATCATTTTGTGCTGCGTTGGAATCTGTTGTTGCCGGAAGAGAAAATAGTGAGTGTTTTGTTCATCTTTCCCTCAAACAGCTTCTTTGAAAGACTACTGTAGGCAGGAAACATTCCCAGTGAGGCTGCTGTGGAGTTGAGGATAGTCACTGCTTGTCCAAATAACTGTGCTGAGGGTTCCACACCTGCCCAGTGCTTTAATTGGGCTCATAATTACTGGGCCTCGTCCTGAGGAGCCTGCTGGGGCTGCAGCCAGTGCTGGCTCCCACGGAGGCTGCCTGGCCAAGAGCAGCCCCAGCAGCAGCGGGCAGAGGCAAAGCAAGGTGGGGAGGAGAAAGAGCGGGCACCAGCTTGGCCTGGCAAGGCAGAGGAGCTCTGGGGCCCGCTCCTGGCCAGGGCCCCTGCCCAGAGCCATCTCCTGCTCGCCGGGGCCTCGAGGGGCAGCTGTGCAGCTGGGCCAAGGTGTGCCAGCAGCTCCGGCCGTGCTGGGGAGCCGTGCCAGCTCTGCGCCCTGATGTGCAGGAGGGACCCTGTGTGCCACCTCCAACTGGGGCCTCAGACACTCCTCTCTCCACAGTGCCCCTGCTGCAGCTCCCCACGACCAGCCAAGGGCTTCAGCTGGAGAGTCCTGTCATCGTGGAGCCTCAAGCCAGTTTTCAACATCCCTGCCACAGCTGACCTTCCAGTTTCTTGCTGTGAACGTGCAGCCAGCAACCAGAACAGGACCCTGGGTCCCTGAAGGTTGTGCAATATTGTCAGGCCAGGAGTGAAGGTGAGCCCCTCCTAGACAGGATGGGCTTCAGCAACACCTTTGGCCTTCAGCTCTGGGGCCTGTGTGGTACCACCAGCACTGGCAGAGCTCCTTGTTTGGGCACAGCCAGGGCTGGCCAGGCTGCAGCCAGCTCCTGAGACCAGCTACTTTGTTCATTTTTTGTTTCCCAAGATTTCAAAATATTTTTCATAGAAAGAATTCCCCGAATATTTGTTCCATTTTCTCACAGTAGTTACATGTTTTTCCAAGTAGTTTTAGGATTCTAGATGACTTAAAGTATTTTTACACTTCTAAAATAAAAAATTAAAATTTCATTTGATTGGTAATCTTTATTGTAGGAAGAACTAAGACACACTAACACACCCAGCCTCCTGGAGAGGCTCTTTTCCCACTGGAGATTTGTACCTAGGCACAACCAAATCACGTAAATTTTTCCCCAGATATTTTCTGGTATTTCTGACAAGCTCACCTCTTAGTCCTCAGAGGCAAACTTTGAGCACAGTGGGAGGCTCCTGCTGTGCAGAAGGGTTCCTGTGTGCCAGCTGCAGCTGCAGCCTTGGCCACCTCCTCTCCCAGATGATGCCCCTCGGCACCCTTACAAATACGGCCAAACAACTCAGTTTTGGACAGCTGTACCAGACATTTCACATCTCCATACCCAACGTCCCTGTCACAGCTGCATTAGCAGCTTCTTGCTGTGCAGACACCACCCTGTGTCGCTGAAGGCACTGGCCCTGATCTATGTCCCAATACGAAGGTGGGGCCCTCCTGCCGGGACCAGGCTTGGCTGAGCATTCTGTTCCAATAGAGAGCTGGAGTTGTCACCCCAATGATTGCGTGCCACCCCCAGCAAAGCCCACAGGGCACCAGCCCTGGATGAGCTCCATCTCTGGGAGCAGCCGTGGATGCCCACGGTGTGGGCAGGCAGGAGCCAGGCAGGGGCTGCTGTGACCAGCAGCGGGGCCCCGAGGGGCTGGGGGAGCCCATGCTGAGCGTCCCTTGGCTGAGGGCACATTTCTTTTAGCGGGATTTTTCTGGAAAAAAAGAGAGAGAGTCAGGAGACTTGCTCTTTTTTATGTTACTATTATGAAGCTTGGCTCTGGGGGAGAGCTTGCTTGCTCCCTTGGCAATGCAGAGGAGGAGGTACACACAGCTTCGCTCCACAGCAAAGCTGGGACTCCCACACCCCTCACGGGCTTTTTCCCCTTGCTGTGGAGTCCATTTCGCTTTGCTGATCAGAGGTCATCCAGCGATGGGGGACTCCTTCTCAGGTCATGGCGACTAAATAAAGCTGCTTCGGCGGTCCCCCATACCCCTTGCACTAGTCTACAAGTGCGACTACAGTCCTGGATTCTACTTTGGTTCTCTGCTTTTCAGAGTCTCTTTTTCTTGAGTTGTTCCCAGAATTCCAGTGTTCTTTTTATTTGCATATTCAGAAACCATCTGACGAATGGGAGCAGAGATACAGGTAATAAGGTGAATTCTTAATTAACAAACAAGTAAAGAAGGTGATTAATCAACATTAAAACAAGAATAACGCAAATACTTTATATAGAACTAGCATTAACAATCTTAATGGTTTTACTTAACAATTAAGTAACTAAAACATAGATCATTTGAATAGAACTTGTTTATAACAATGGTGACTGTGAGTTGATGAAATGAGAGATGGGATCTGCTTGAGGCAGATGGTGTGGTGGCTGTTCACCTGCAATATGTATCCTTGAGTACCTGTTTCTTCAGAACACTCTGAAGAGTGTATAGAATTGAAATACAAACCAAAATTGCACTGGTCCATTGCAGTTTCAGTTCCTCTTCATGAGATTCTTCAAGTTGAGCCCAGACATTCTGTTCTGCAGACGCAGAGGCAGGAGCTTCTTGGAGCGCTGCTCTGGCACCCATTCTTTGGGACAGCGATTGTAGGAAATAAAGAAGAGAAGCCATTCAACTACTGAAGAGGAACAGTCACTGACAGGAACCAGTGGGTTAAGAAATGTGCGGAGAAAAAAGGCAGAAAATGTGAGGTAAGAAGTGGGAGAAATGGGATTGAAAAAAAGAGAGAAGTGTCAAGAGAGAGGAGGGAAGAAAAGGGTAGGAAACCTGAGTGGTAAAGGGTGAGGAAACAGAGGGGAAAATGGTAAAAAATGTGAGTGAAAGTAGGAGAGGAGGGTGAGAGTAGGGGAAGGCAGGAAATACGATGGGAAAATTCTAAGAAACAATTGTGGAAAAGGGTGAAAAACATAGGGAAAAAATGGAGGGAAATGTGAGGGGAAGAGAGTAAGAAACTTTAGTGGTAAAGAGAGAGAAACAGGCAGTAAATGTGAGGGAACTTTGTGAGAATCCTGAAGGGAAAAGCATGGGAAACCAGAAGGCAGAAAAAGACAGAAAAGATGAGGAAAAATGGGGGGGAAGTGTGATGGGAGAAGTGGCAGAAAATAGGACACAAAACACGAGAAGAAACATGAGGAGTAGCATTAACGTGGGTTGGCACAGTTTTGTTCCTAGTTATAGAGAAATGTGGAGTGTTTTCCCATGCCAGGATTTGAGGGGGGAGGACAGCTATCAGAAAGCTAGCCAAGATACTGGCAGCTAGTTTAACTAATGGAGATGCCAAATGAGACTTTGGGAAGTGTTACAAATGGGCCAGGAGACCAGCTCTTTTTTAAAGGCTTTTATTAAGGACAGCTCTGGGTGGGGAACTCGAGGGGTGGCGCACACTGCCGCTGCTCCCGATGGATGACGTGGAGGAGGAGTTGGTTCCGTTTTGCCACCCGGCAGAACTGGGGCTTCCGTCATCACGAGAGTCCCTGGGAAGACAATAATGGCTCCAAGTCTCAGTGGTGTCTTTCTGGCCCATGGTGACTACACAGGGCTGGCTCCAATAGATGATCTGAGGTTCCGTACCATCTTGCTGGGCTAGAGTTGTTATTTCCAATCCTCAGTTATGTGGTGGCTCGTCGTCTCTGGGGGTCTTTTGTGCCAAGTGTATCTTAATTTGCATATGGATATGTCCTTGTCACAGTCTCCAGGGAGCAGAGGCAGTGACACCTGATGAAAAGGGAGTACAGGCATAGAGTAGGGATGAGGGAGTAGGGGCACAAGCAAACAAGATTTTGCTTATGAACTATTAAACTTAGAACAGTAACTTTTAACAGTAACCAAGAGCTCATATCTTAGGAATTTATTTCTTACAATAGGTTGGTGTTACGCAGACATGGCCAGGAATAGACTGGCAGCAGGATGGCCTGGGGACAGCCAGGTGCCTGAGGCACTGTCCCTGCATCCATCCCTGCTGTGTATCCCTGTGTCGCTCTCTCAGGGACACTGCTGAGGCTCGGAGCAGCCATCTCCTGGCACCTGCCTGGCACTGGGAGCAGGGCACTGCTGCTGCCGCCGCCGTGGGCGGCAGGTGCCAAGGAACACCCTGCGCACAGCCCTGAGTGCCCTCCTGAACAGGGACTGGCGCTGCGGCTGCTCCGGGGCGTGAGTGGCTGTGAGGGAAGGAGATCTGTCTCCAGGGGCCTGTGAGGGCAGCAGGCAAGCTCCTGTTCCACCTGGGGACATGGCTGCCTTTTCCTTGGGGCATCAGGTAGGTTACCCTTTACTCCCAATCAACTTCTTCATTTGTTTGGAATAGTTTCCAGGATTAGTTACTCCATCACCTTTCCAGGGATGGAGGCAAGGCTCACTGACTGACCTGTGTTTTCCTGTATTGTCCTTCTTACTGTCTTGGAAGATAACACTCTAGTATAGCAATTCTGGCTGTTTACAGCGAGTCAGTTCCATCAAAAATGACCAGGAAGAAGAATGAAACACTAAATACTATTCAATTTAGTCTATTAAATTCTTCTATTTGCTACCATTCTGTGCCACAAGAAAGATCTTGCTTTCTTTCCAGTAAAAAATACAAATAACAGACATCATTAGACATTAGTCATATTAGACTGATTTAAAAAAAAAAAAAAAGTCTCCATTAATTGGATATAATTATGCCAGTTTTTCAGGAGACTCATAACAGATTTTCTTTCAGAATAAGATGGAGATGAAAAGACTTGAGAGCTTCCAGAATTTTGATACATTCGTTTTCTCCAACTGTTTGGAAAACTGTTAGAACACGGTGAAGACATAGTGCTTTTGAAAATCCCATTCTGAATTTCCGTAGGCTTATATTACATATAAAAGTGCCTACAAGAATTTTAGCAAACCTGTAGCACAGATTTGTCACTTTCAAAATGAGGAAGTATCAGGATTTGTTTGATTTAATTTTTTTAATGTTGTGCTTCTGATTCACACACTTTTATATGCATGTGTATCTTTTAGTATCATGGTCACATAGTCCATTTTTCTTCAGGTCCCCAAATCATCAGTGCTCAGAATAGGTAATGAACAACAATATCAATGAATAATCAAGATCCTTTTCCACCTCTTTTATGTAATAATAAACTCAGACACCATTGATCTTTTGGGAATCAAGCACAATACTTGTATGCAAAGTTTGCAGGGAAGATTTAACTATCATGCCCTGTGATTTTTCTCTCCTCTCTCTTTCCCCATTTCCTTCATCTCTTGCCTGACCTCAGAGCCCTTTCCCCTCCTGTCAGCTCCTCTGTTTGTTGTCCTGCAGTGAAGCTCTCACCTGCGGGTTCCCCAGCGTGTGGCAGCACAAGTCTTCAAAGAGCAGCAGCAAACTCTGGCTGAGAGCACAGACACTCTCTCAGCCAGCTCGGCTTTCAGCTTCCAGGGCACAGCGCAGAGGGAAAGGGGTGCAAGAGAGAGCTGAGGATGCTGCCAGAGCAGCACTTGGGCAATCCAGGGTGAGAGTGGCTTCAACTGCTGTTGAATCGTGCTGTAGGTGACACAGGAGGCTGCTCTGCCATGGCCCGGGGCTGTGCCATCCATCCATGCAGACAGGCAGTGGAAACAGGCTCTTCTACAGGCAGGCTCCATCCATAGCAGAACTTTGTCAATCTTGCTAAAATCTCTCTCTGTCCTTCTGTCTGAACATTGACACTCGTTTGGATAACAGTATGGAGGTGACATGAAACAATTGAGTATAACTTGTGCATAAATTTCCATGGGCTTTCTGTTTGCTTTTTTTTGTTTGTTTGTTTTTGTTTTTTGTTTTAGTTTTGTTGTTGTTGTTGTTGTTGTTATCTTTGTTTTGTTGTTTTGTTTTGGGGTTTTTGTTTGTTGTGGTCTTTTAGTTGGGTTTGGGCTTTTTGCATGTATGGGAGGCTTAAATGTGTCATAAAATTCCCATGCATTCATGAGGATGTACAAGGCCCTCCATGGGGATTTCCTTGGCTATGCACAAGCTCAGAGACCAGCATGTGGAAACTCAGGCCGAGCACAAAGGAAGCACAGGATGAGTCTGCAAGGTGCTCTGTAACAACAAGCACTGTTAGCTGCTATCCAGTGCGTAAGGACTACAGACCACGTGCTTCAGATTCTCCTCATAATGCACACTGTTCTTGTTTTGTATGATGCAGCTCTCTTAAACCTCTATTACACTATATTTGCACAAGCATTCACCCAGATGTTTGCTAAAAAAGTTTTCTTCCAGCTGAAAAGCACGGGGTACGCTATGCCCTGAGCAATAGCAGTAGATAAATGGACATATACACGCTTCAGGAGCAGAAGCAGCATTAAATCTATGACAATACATAGGTGTGAAAATACAGAAATCCATAAATGTCACAGTTGCAGAGCCCCCACATCTCCACTGGGTTCTGCAGAATGGCATCAAAATATGCACAGGTACTGACACAATGAACTGGTGCTGCACTTATTTGTCAGTCAGCAGAGCTGTGGGAGGCAGGAATTAAAGGTGATTTTGGAACGGGAAGAAGAAAGGCAAAGAAAAATTCCAGATGGAGACAGAGTGGCACTGCTCTGCTGAGCCAAGCAGAACAGGGAAGAAATTGCAAATTACTATGAAAAAAGAGTTGTGTAAAAGGAAACCGTGCTGTATAGGCATTAGTGTTCTTTCCACAGCCCACAGATTTTAGAGCATGAATATACATCTGATCTAAATATTCTTGCAAAGCGTTAGAAAAAATTCTTTCCATAAGGTTATTTACACAAGCACACCCGTGAATGAATAAAAAACCTGCACAACTACATGTATCATTAGGCAGGATACTCTCTAGAAACTCACATTAACAGCTGCATAATTATATATATGACTTCTAAACTTACGAAGAGTTTTTTTTTTCTCCCTTTGCTTCTTTAAAACTCCCAAAATGTAATGAAATTCTCTTTTAAAACTACAGAGACTGCTGTGTGCCTAAGAGAGGCATTATTTGCTTGCTCACAATCATCTTTCCCCTGTCTGTTAATCATCACGGCATTAATTGCTTATCCAAACTTGAAACAGTTCATGAGCCACTCCGAAGATAAATATGAATGAGCCAGTTTCAATGGAATTCATGTCATCTGCCTCTTAAAGCTCAAAGACTGTGTTTAGTACATGTCATAATTAAGTCTTGATACCTAATAAATGGGAAAATATGAAATATACTGAGTAGATCACCATGTTGCAAGGGATCATTGCATTTTAGTCTTGTTTGATCAAATTAGTGATCAAAGACAGGAAGGACTGGTCAATTCTAACAGAGAAAGTAGGTGAAAGAGATGTCTAGGTCTGGTGTAGTTAGAGTCAAAAATGAAGTATGTGGGTTTGGAAGATGGGAAGTGATTCTGTATCAGGTGATTTTAACACAACATTACTAAAGGCATGATCCTCAAACAGACACATTGGCGGCAAATATCATGACATAAGAAATGTTGGTATTCCTTCTATTGAATGAAGGAAGGAGAGAAGGAAGGCTTGGAGTTTTCAGGAGTATGAAAAAGAAAAAAAAAACCCACTTTCTTTTGGATTGATCTGGAATTTTCTTTGAGTAAAAACACTAAGTGGTGGGAATTAGAGAGACATCAATGAGCCACTTTTGAGTCAAACTGTTAGTCAAGAAGCCTTTTCCAAAGAAATTACAGGTTTTCTCAAGGTAGTTGAGCAGAAGCACATGATGGCTCATGTAGCTGGCAGGTATAAAGCAGATAAAGTGGGAAATTTGTAGGAATGATCCCTGTTATTCATGGATCCCAGCAGGATGAAGAAGCCATTTGGTCAGGCTCTGGGTCTTAGTAAGCAATGAAGAAACCTCAATTTATTCTATTAGGCCAAGTTGTTCATTGTCAGAGGTCGAATCAGCTGCTGCAGCAGAAGGCACTGCTTTAACTTCAGCTCACCACATCTGCAGGCAGCCCTAGAAGTGTTCCTGCACCTCAGCTGGTGCCAGAGCACAGGGACACCCGGACACCCTCTTTAGACCCGTGTGTACCATCAAACTAAAGGTATCTTCCCCGAACCAAGCTCTCCAATCCCGCGCTTAGCACAGAACATGTCACTGCCAGGGAAGTCTGCGTGAAAGAGTACAGAGAAAAATACAGTTATGAAACATATTGGGGATTCAATATAATGCAGGAAAAATTCAGATTCTGGTACTTACCTTCCAAAATGTGCATGTATATTAGCTGTTTTCCCTCAAGTGTAGTTAAACAGCGTGCACTTTGCAGAGCAGTAAAATTCTTCACTACATGCATTCACAGCTAGCAGAGCTCTCACACAACTTGTTTTTTCTCTGACGTGTAAGGAAAGACTTAGTTCAAATGAACTGTGCTGCTTCCTCTGAAAGATACAAACTTATGGAAATAAAGGACGCAAAGTCATAAGTTCTTTAAGGCAGGCCACTGGTATCTAAAATGAGGATTGTTTACATTTAGCATCATGTGCACATAAGATAACAATCAAACCATTTTCTTATGTTCATGAAAACTATTTTTCCTGCTCCCAGAAATTGCCCAGTCAAATAAAGCCAAACTCAGATACAAGTGCGTTCCTCACCATAAAAATGACCAATGAAATAATAGCTGCCAGTGATACTTTTCCTATGGTGAAGTTTGCCCCAAGTGGGATAAAAGCGGTGTCTTACCTGTTCAGATGCTTCTGCCTCGTTGATCTGAGCCTGTCCCAGAGCATCCCGAAGAAGGGAATGGAAGTTCAGCAGCACGTGCTCAGTGCCCTGTGCTCTGCTCAGGGCTCCTGAGAGCTCCTGCAGGCACTGGATAAAGCTGTGCCAGTGGGGACCAACTCCTGCTGTGCCAGCCAGGCTGCCTGGCATGGTGCTGGGGCAGCAGGCCATGCAGGGCTGGCTCAGCGTCAGCCCCGGGCAGTGTGGGCAGTGCTGCATTCTCAGCAAAGCTCTGCTGCAGGCTTTGGAGAAGTGCGGCTGATCTGTTGCATTGATCCCCACAATCTCCAAATTCAGAGCCCATGGGAAAGTCCAGCTGGGTGAGAGGGATCTTCCCACTTGTCCTGTGGCCTTTTTGGGAATCCTGCCTGTTAGGAAAATTAATCCACAAACACCAGAGGTTTATGTCCAAAAAGGAGTCAGAGGAGTCCTTTTACTTTATTCGAATAAAGGGAGAGGCCTTGGGGCATTTCCCCTGGGGTCTCTCAGTTTTTCAGAGGACATAGCCTCCTTTTTATCCCAATTTCCTGGCCACAATTCCCTCTCTCTTTCACCATTGGCTGAGAAGTACAGACTTCCTGAAATGCCTAAGACCTAAGATTCCCCTTTTAATGTATAACCCTCCTAATTTTTAATTCTTATGGGATTTATGGGTTTTCCCCATTGTTGCTTTCATCTTTCAATATTCAGTTTCAAGAATCTTCTTTTCCATTCATCAATCAATAGAATCCTTCCCATTGTTTTTCTTATCTCTCATTGCTAGTTTTATCTACCAGCAGACCCAGGGCTTATTTGTAAAGACAAATCTTGTCATTCCTCTCACTGCCAAAGGGCCCAAGGTCTCTTCTCTCCACCTGGAGGCATCCGCACATTCCAGGGAACTGTCAGTGGGACCAGGGTTAATCAGGGGCTTGGAGACTACTGCAAACAGGGTGTCAAAACATCCATTCACAAATTCCTCTGTGCTAACACTTGTGCCGAATAGGAAGAGTCCAACATCTGTGACAAACTCCTGCACATTCCCAGCAGCTTCAGCAGCTGTGTTTGTACACACATTGCAGTAAATTGTGCTTGTGAATTCTCAGCCAGTCTGATAAGCATTTCAAAGGTTTCTGCAATCGATCAATCGATCGATCGATCAGTGGTTATTTTGAAGGGTTAAAAAAAAGAAACTAGAGTAAGAGTTTAAAACAGCTACATTACAACTTACCAATACTCCAAATTTTTGCATTAGAATTTTTGAGGTGACCAACTCATACAATCTACAACAACTGTCTTTTCTCTATGGGGAAACACCTTACAAGTAATGTTACCACAGAATTGTTAATCCATGTTTTCTTTGCAGGTTCCATTCAACACAGCCTAAAAATATATGTTTCAGGAAATACTTGTAAGCTGAATTATTAAGTTACTAAATGCAGCAGAGGCCTCTTGTAGCTGTCTATGTACGTAAACACATTTGCTCTCTCATCTCACAAGTCATTCTGCAAGTTGCAAGAAACAGCTGTGTGCTCTCAATAACTCCAATAATTCCTTGTACCATCCTGACTGGATGGGCAAAAGTAACATGAAACAATAGAAAGAACTCTTCAATTCTATCAAAACTTAACTCTTAATAGATCTGTTTTTATTCAGGGGAAGCAGATGTACCAAACACACAGGAGAACAGGATTTTCAACAGCGCTGTTTGCTCTGGCAGTTGGTATGGTCAAGAACTGCTTTCCTCAGGAACTGAGGAATAATCCCTCTCAAAACCTACAGGACTGCATGATGAGTAAAGCTTGAATGGAAAAACTTGCATTCTACCTGTTAGATGGTAATCCTTTGTTCTGGTTTGGAAACAAATTTGGGAGAAACCCCTGAATGGGATCCCTCCGGGAAGCAAACCCAAATGGCCCCTCCCTCCAACCGGGCTGGTAAAAAACTTCTTGGAGAAAAGTAGAAAAAAACAATTTGCTTAACAAACAAAGTGCATACCAGTATAAAGAATGAACAATATGGAACAATAAAACCGCTCGTTCTGGAGTGAGATGGCAAATTGAGAAAGTTCTTGCCTTGGGTGGAGCTCGGCTCTCTCTCAGTCTCTCATCAGTCCCAGTCCCCCCGGCGCTGCTGGAAAATGCCGAGGTCCAGGCCCCGGTGGGCCACAGGTGCAGCCCCCAGTGCTCCCCTGGGTTTTTTCAGTCCAGAGATCTCTCCCCGCTCCAGGGAAGCTTAGAGAAGGTAGCTGCTGTAAAGCAGCAGCCTCTCCTCCTCTCGCTGCCCCCTGGGAGCCGATGCAATCCGGCCAGGCCTCAGGCCAGCTCCCCCCAAAAAGGGGAGCAGCAGGCCCAACTCGATGTTACCTGTCTCTCTCTGGCCAAAGGAAAGAAGGAAAAAAAACACCTACTGAAAATCATGGAGTTTTATATGGTACTTCCCAAAGTCATAGCCAACAAT